>JAXQQM020091843.1:0-40308 GCA_034641835.2 Pinus albicaulis
TAATAAAGGGAATTCTTCGGTTGGATGCCTCCCTGCATATATTACACAATTATTAGCACCCTTAACATCTCCAGGACATTCATGTAAAATATTATTTTTTCTACACTTTGGACAATAAATGGATAAGGTATCTTGCTCTTCTACTAATTTTTGCTAAAATTTTAAGGAATCTATCTGTTTACTAATAGTATTCATAATTTTAGTTTTCATGCGATCCATTTTATTATCCAAACCAATAATCATAGAATTTGTATATCCAAATTTTCTATTTTTTATAATTACTCTTGATTCTTATACTAGATCTAGATTGATTTCGTCCTATTGGCAATATGATGTAGAGTGTTGTCCTTGATGGCAACCCACTGAATGAAGATGAAGACATGCAAGTGCTGACATGTGTTGTCCTTGATGGAAATCCACCTGATGAAGTTATTCTTGACTTGATGGTCTTGGTAAATGATGTTTGTTAGCAATATGATGATGAGTGTTGCTCTTGAAAGGAAACCCACCTTGATGAAGATGATGACCAGAACTGGCCTCCAAAAATAGAAGAAAAAAGATATCAACGCCTTAGAAATAAGCCACTTCGAGGGGGCAACCTCCAATACATTACATAAATGAACAATTCTTGGATGATTCAATTTACAAACCTCCTTTCTATATATAGGAGTCCATGGGGCCATAATGTAATCCTAGTGGGCCACAATGTAATCCTAGCCGACCTAACAATAATAATTTAAGGGCACAATAATAATAAAATGGGGGTTACAAGGGTACAATAATAACAATAAGGGGGTTACACTAACAACAATAAGGGACTATACTAGTAATATAGGGACCGAACATGCCCCTCTCCTTCAAAAAAAGTGTTGTCCTCAACGCTTGAGTAGCTCTGGGTGCTTTTGTATAAAATTCTCATCCTCCCATGTAGAATCTTCAGTGGGTAAGTTCTTCCACTTGATGAGATATTCTGAAATTGATCGATTCCGTAGTTGTCGAGTTCTTGTTTCCGTGACCGCTTTCGGTTCCAATATGATTTTTCCTTCCTCATCAAGTTCTGGCAATATGGTTTGAACTGGAATATTTTCACCTATAACCTTCTTTAAGCATGAAAAATGGAAAACTCGATGCACTCGCGAAGAAGCAGGAAGCTCCAATTTGTATGCCATAGTACCAATCTTTTGCAACACCTTGTAAGGACCATAGTACTTTGGCGATAATTTATTATCCTTCTTAGCTTGCTTGAGGGACATTTGTTTATATGGTTGTAGCCGTAAAAATACCCAATCTCCTATATCAAACCTTCTCTCGCTGCGATGTTGATCTGCCTGTTGTTTCATTCGATTTTGTGCCAAATTCAGGTTATCCTTTAAGAGTTGGAGAACTTCTTGCCGATGCTCGACGTGATCTTCCACTGCTTGAACCTTCGAATTTTCCCTTAAAGATGATGTGATCGATGGTGGATGATATCCATAAAGTGCCATAAATGGGGTCATTTTTGCTGCAGTATGGAAGGAAGTGTTATACCACCATTCCGCCAGAGGTAACCACTTGACCCATTGTGTTTGTTTATCAGATACAAAACAACGAAGATATCCTTCCAAACATTTATTTACTATCTCAGTTTGACCATCCGATTGAGGATGATAAGATGAGCTATGAGCTAATTGAGTACCCAAACAAGAAAATAACTCCGTCCAAAAATTTCCAGTAAAAATGGGATCTCCGTCGCTCACAATAACCCTTGGGCTTCCATGTAGCTTTTGAATTCTGTCCATAAATGTAGTAGCAACTGTACTTGCTTTAAATGGATGAGATAATGCACAAAAGTGTGCATACTTGGTAAGTCTATCAACTACCACCATGATGACACTCTTTCCTTCGGACTTAGGTAAACCTGTGATAAAATCCATTGAAATCTCCTCCCAACGCTGACTTGGAATGGATAAAGGTTGTAGAAGTCCTGGGGTCTTAATTTTTTCCACTTTATTCTGCTGGCAAACCAAACATTCTGCCACAAACTTTCGAATATCAGATTTAAGGCCATCCCAAAAAAATTCTTTCTTCACCCTGTGGTAAGTTTTTAAAAAATCCTGAGTGTCCTCCTAAAGGAGAAGTGTGCAATTCCAGAAGAATCTTTTGTTTTAGTTGGGAATTCTTACAAAGATATAAGCGATCTTTGTACCATAAGGAATCATTTTTCCAACTAAATGTATCAGATGTACTAGGATCTTGCCGCAACTTTTGAATGAGTGTCCATACATCTTTGTCCTTCTTCCATTCATCTCTTGCTTTGGTTATCCAATCTGGCTGGATAATAGAAATGGCACAAAGCAATGCTTCCACCTCTTCATTCTTTCTTGAGAGTGCATCTGCAACAACATTAAGCTTTCCTTTTTTGTAGATTATTTCAAAGTCATAACCCAACATCTTTGTGACCCATTTTCGCTGCTCTTCTGAAGATAGTCTTTGTTCCAAAAAGTGTTTAATACTATCATGATCAGTTTTTACCTTGAAGTGTCTTCCCATTAGGTAAGTTCTCCATTTCTTTAGTGCATGCAGTATTGCTAACATTTCCTTCTCATAAATAGGCTTCTGTAAATACTTTCCTTTGATTGGACGACTTTCAAAAGCAATGGGTCTTCCTTCCTGCATTAAAACTGCACCAATTCCATTTCCTGAGGCATCACATTCCACAATAAAGGTTTTTGTGAAGTCCGGCGTAGCTAAGACCGGTGCTAGGCACATTGCCTCTTTAAGATGTTCAAAGGCCTTAGTTGCTTCAGGAGTCCATGAAAATGCATCTTTCTCCAATAATGTTGTTAGAGGTGCTGCTATTCTCCCATAATTCTTAACAAACTTGCGATAATACCCTGTTAACCCGAGAAATCCTCGCAACTGCTTTATTGTTGTGGGGACTTTCCATTCCTTAATGGATTTAATTTTGTTAGGGTCTACCTTAACACCCTCGTGAGATACAATATGACCCAGATATTCCACCTCTTGTACTCCAAAGAAACATTTGGATGTTTTTGCATATAATTGTTTCTCCTGCAATAGTTTGAGCACCTTGTCAACATGTTCAACATGATCCTTCCAAGACCTGCTGTAGATTAGTATATCATCAAAAAATACTAGCACAAATTTTCTAAGGAAGGGTTTGAAAATGGAATTCATCAACCCTTTAAATGTAGAAGGTGCATTGGTAAGGCCAAAAGGCATGACCAAAAATTCATAATGACCCTCATGAGTTCGAAATGCTGTTTTTGGAATATCTTCATTCTTCATTCTAATTTGATGATATCTTGAACGAAGATCCAACTTGGTAAAATAAATTGCTCCATGTAATTCATCCAATAATTCATCAATCACAGGAATGGGAAATTTATCTTTAATGGTGAGCTTATTGAGCTCCCTATAATCCGGACACATTCGCCATGATCCATCCTTCGTGTGTACCAATACTACAGGAGCAGAGAAAGAACTTTGACTGGGTTGAATTATACCCGCCTCTAACATTTCTGCAATCATACGTTCAATTTCGCTCTTTTGGAAGTAAGGATATCTATAAGGCCGATGTTTGGAGGAACACTTCCTGGAATCAAATGAATAGCATGATCATGATCACGAATAGGTGGGAGTCCTTTGGGAGTTTCAAACACCTTGGAATGATTGTCCAAGACTTGTTGGAGATCTGCAGAAATAGATGATTTTGATGTTGGAACTTCTAGTGAGCATAATTGTGCAACTACGCCTCGTTGTTCTTTCTTTAGAAGCTTTGTCATGCCATTAGAGCTTATTATCCTTCCTGGCTTCCCTTCAATACCCCGTAATTCGACTTCCTTTCCTTCTGAAAAGAACTTCAAGAAAAGTTCTTGAAAATTAAAAGCTACCGTCCCCAAAGATTGTAACCATTGTACTCCTAGTACAACATCAGCACCTCCCATAGGAATGGAAAGCATTGGACTAGTCAATACATATTCCCCATGGTTAGCTTGATATTATGGCATTTTCCAGAGCAATTTATAGTTCCTCCATTTGCAACCATCACTTGACATTCTGGTGCTGGGTATAGGAAACAATTTAATTCCTTGGCTACCTTACAATGAATAAAATTATGGGTGCTACCTCAATCAATCAACACTATTACCTTTTTCTTCTTGATATGTCCTTCTATCTTAAGAGTTTGAGGAGTGGTAATTCCTGCCAGTGCATTACACGATATGGTCAGATTCATTTCTTCCTCTTCTAGGGCTGGTTCCTGGTGTATATCCTCTTCTTGCTCATTTTCTTCTTCCTCTTCACAATCTATGTAAAATAATTTCTTCTCAGCACACTTATGACCTTTAGTGTATTTGCTATCACAACTGTAGCAAAGCCCTTTTGCTCTTTTTTTCTTCCAATTTTTGTGGTGTCAACCTTGTAGGTTGTGGAAATCTAGGCGTAGCAACACTTCCTTCTTTATAGAATTGAGTGGTAGGCTTCCTTGTCGCCATTATTTTACATTCAACTTTTCTTGCCAACTCGAATGCCTTCTCCAATGAATCCGGTTCCAAAACGCGAACTTCGTGTTGGATGTTATTCTTTAAAGTGCCTATGAAGAGATCGATCCTGTGTTCTTCTAGAATATCAGTTACCCTTCTATTCAATTTTTGGAAGTCCTCAATGTGCTGCCCCACTAAACCCTTTTGTTTGAGATTTATCAATTGGCTAAAGAAGGTGTTGCTCTTTGTATCCTCATAATGTGCTATCATTTTCTCCGTAAAAATTGACCAAGTGACAATTTTTTTACGGGAGAAAAGCCATCGATACCATACAAATGTATTTTGTTCTAAATGTAAAGTTGCAATGCGTACCTTTTGTGTGTTTTGGACGTTATGGAGATCAAAATATTGCTCCATCTGTAGTATCCATGTTACAGGATCCTTTCCATCAAACTTCCTCATATCCATTTTTGGAATATGGTGGTTCTTCCCACCAACATTCGAGTTTATGAAATCACGATTAACATTTATTTTGTTCTCATCATGTGGTTCTTCTCCTATATTTCCGCCATTAGGAATCATTTCTGGTTTTAAGCTTGTCATCAAGCCTTCCATGCATGCTTTTAGATCATTCCTCATGTTTTCTATGTTGTCTTTCATGTCATCCATCTTAGCTTCCATGCCCACTTCCATGCCATCCATCTTAGCTTCCATGCCATTCATCTTAGCTTCCACGTCATCCATCTTAGCTTGCACACCATCCATTTTAGCTTCCACGCCTTTCTTCAAACCTTCCATCTTTACTTCCACGCCATCCATCTTAGCTTCCATGCCTTTCTTCAAACCCTCCATCTTCACTTCCACACCTTTCTTCAAAACTTCCATTTCATTTTTTGATGCTCTTTGCGAGAGTGAAATTTGTTGCACTTGTTCTTGTAATTTTGATAGATCATGTTGCAATTCTTCATCTTCATGAGTCATGGTAGAGCCTTCTGAAGGCTTGATGGGTGTTGAATTATTTTTACGGGCCATTTTAGAATCCAATATTGATATCTATTCTACAAGATGTCCTTGGAATCAATTCAACTTGATTCTTCAAACAAGACTTATGCAATTCGGAAAAAAATACACACCTTTTACTAGCTTTTAGGAGCTCGATATTGAAATTGAATTATCTCTGTAGTTGAAAATCTTCGATATCTGAAATTCAGCCTTGTAGTAGATCTCTGAAGCTTCTTTCAAATGCCACAGGTCTGACCTGATTTGGATTCTCCAAGACAAAGTTGTGTCCAATCTCCCACAATGACCTAATTCTGGACTGGTTTAGTAGAGCGAACTTGTACGACTTGCCACGTGTCACTGTTTTGTCCTTTGTCTCTGAAATGGATAGCCCAGAAACTTCCGTCTGTGTACTTACGACCACTTTTTACGGCACTTCCATCCAATTCCCAGAGAGAGAGTTATTGAAGTTTTCCCACGATCACCTCTTTGAGATGCAATTCAGGAGCCTGAAAAAGCACTACCTTCCACAGATCATATCTCCAAAAATATTGCGAACCAAGCTCTGAAATTTTTTGTCGAATTTCCTCAGGCTTTCAGCTTCGCACCATATGAATTTCAGACTCTGAACCTTCGTACAAAAAAATTTATAGCGCAAATTCCACGATGACCTGTTTATGAGCCTGAAAAAATACCTAACTTCCACATATGATATCTCCTCAAATATTGCGAACCAAGATCTGAAATTTTTAGACAACCTTCCTCAAGATTTCAGCTTCGCACCCTAAAAATTTCAGCTTCTGAAGCTTCGTAGAAAAAAAGTTATAGCGAAAATGCCACGATGACCTGTTTGGAGCAGAGAAACCCTAGAATCCCAAAGCTCTGATACCAAATGTTGTCTGTGACTCCAAAAGGCCAAAAAGACTCCGATATGAACGCCTTGGTGGCCCTTTCGGGGGAAACCTCCAATACATTACATAAATGAACAATTCTTGGATGATACAATTTACAAAACCTCCTTTCTATATATAGAGTCCATGTGGCCATAATGTAATCCTAGTGGGCCACAATGTAATCCTAGCCGACCTAACAATAATAATTTAAGGGCACAATAATAACAAAATGGGGGTTACAAGGGTACAATAATAACAATAAAGGGGTTACACTAACAATAATAAGGTACTATACTAGTAATATAGGGACCTAACAATGACAACTTACTTGATGAAGTTGTGTGATAGAATATGTTCTTAATGATAAATCGATGTATCTACGGTGAGTACGAGAAGACGGTGAAGAAAGAATTCGGATTGTGCTAATCTATGGTGAAAGAGTATGTCTCAAGGCATACGCGGATCTGTCTAAGGGAAGTCGCGTATGCACGCGGAAAAGAACGTGAAAAGTCGCGTATGGGCTAAAGCGCTCTAAAAGTGCAAAACCAGGGGTAACCACCATGGTATTGACCCATTGTATTGGGTAATGATCCGCCTAATTGACTCCATCCAGGAATACCATTGGAAGTAATATTGTTTTGGCTCATGGTATTGAAAAAGGGGCCCGTGGTATTGAAGGCTCATGGTATTGTTTTGGCTCATGGTATTGAAAAAGGGGATCGTGGTATTGAGGGCTCATGGTATTGAAAAAGGGGCCCGTGGTATTGAAGGCTCATGGTATTGTTTTGGCTCATGGTATTGAAAAAGGGGCCCGTGGTATTGAAAAAAGGATAAACCTATATAAGGAGAAGAAATTCATTGTGCAAATCATAAGAGTGGGAGCAAGATGTCTGAGCTTGAATGAATACTTCTCTGTGAAGTATATCTATATGGAAAGGGTAAAGGTTTGATGATAGATCTGAATCTATGATGCACTTATGAAGAAATGATGAAGTGGGATTTCTAGATCTGAAATGTACTTGTATTTGCTAGATCTGTTTATGGAGTGATTAGATCTGTGATGAGGCGAACATCTGTCTGAAGTAAAGGGTTGAATCTGAATTGAGTGTCTAATCTGAAGAAGTATGCAGCTCTGTAATGATTGAAGATCCATACGCTACTTCGCCGCAGAGGAAGCGCGTATGTACGCGGCTTCACTGAAGAGAAAGCGCGTATGCGCAATGAAATAAGTACAGAGGTATACGCTGGTTGGTGTGGACAGAAGCGCGTATATACGCGACATCAGTGAAAGAAAAGCGCGTATGCAAACTAGGGTTTGCTGAAGTATGGGTTATGAAATCTCTGATCTGATCTGCTGTGTTTTAGCTATCTGTTGTTGATGTTTGACTGTGCTTAAATGTATGGAGAGGATCCAGTTTGAAAATATGATGAAACGTGGCCTGCAAGTTGTGTTATATTGAAGTTGTTGGATCCAGTGTGAAAATTGATGAAACGTGGTCCAAGGTGGTGCTGAGGGTTGTAGCCTTCAGTCAGGGGGTCGTAGCTCCCTTCCAGGTGAGGCTGGTAAATGAGAGCAGGGGGTCGTAGCTCCCTTCCAGTGAGGCCGGTAAACGAGAGCAGGGTCGTAGCGTTCCCTTCCGTGAGAGGCCGGTAAACGAGTCGTGGGGTTGGAGCTCCCCTTCCCAGAGAGGGGGAAGAGATACCACAGGGTGCTCGGGCAAGTTCCTCAACAATGGTAGGAGTCTGCACCAGCACATATGTTGTAAGATGTTTTCTCTATAATAAAATATTGAAGGCTGAGCAACTGCAGCGGTGGTTTTCTCCCGACTTGGGTTTCCACCTAAAAATCCCGGTGTTCATGTGTGATGCTTTGTGTGATGGTTTATTCTGTTCTTACTGCACATGTTTACTGTTTATAGAACATCTAATAAGTGAATGATGGAATTGTGTAAGTGAAGAACTAATGGCATAATTAGATCTCTGGGTATACGCGAGTTTCATGAAGGATATCCGCGTGTATATGCTAGTTGGCTTCAGCAAAGTAGCGTATGGGTTTTAGAGCATGAAAAATTAAAAAGTTTGAATATGCTGTAAATACTGATTCACCCCCCCCTCTCAGTATTTTTCCCAACAATTGGTATCAGAGAAGGTCCTTCTGCAGAAGCTTGATCGCTTGAAGGAGATCCGTCGCAATGGGAAGTCAAGAAGGAGTAATGTCTATAAAGCCACCTCTATTCAATGGAAGCAATCTGATATTCTGGAAGGTACGAACAAAAGAATATCTACAAAGTCTTGGTGCAGATGTATGGGCAATCGTGGAAGAAGGTTATCAATACCCAGCAAGTATTCCTACTGATGCAGCAGAAAGGAAGAAGTATGAAATCAATGCCAAAGCAGTAAATGTCTTGTTAGGAAGCATGTCTGAATCAGAATTTTCTAAAGTAATGCAGCTACATTCAGCAAAAGAAATATGGGACAAAATCATTCTGAGCTATGAAGGAGATACAAAGGTAAAAAATGCAAAACTCCAAACTCTTAGAATTGAATATGAAAATTTGAAGATGCATAGTGATGAAAATGTTGCCAGTTTCTTTCTTCGTCTAGATGATATTGTAAATCGGATGAGAAATTTGGGAGAAACCATAACCGATACTACTCTGGTTGAAAAAGTCTTAAGATCCTTGACTTCAAAATTTGACTCTAAAGTTTCAGCTATTGAAGAAAGGCAAGATCTGCAAACTCTTACTATTGTTCAATTACATGGTATTCTGACTGCTTTTGAAATGAGACAAGGAGGTCCTCCTCAAATCAAAGAAGTTGTTTTTAAGGTATCTGCAAGAGGAAAAGAAAAGGAAGTTTTCAAAGAATCCAGCTATATATCCGATGAAGAAGAAGCGAATTTCGTGAGAAAACTCCAACTAGGAACTGGAAGATTCAAAGGTAAGCTTCCCTTCAAATGTTTTGAGTGTGGCAAAGTTGGTCACTATGCTGCTAAATGTCCTTATAAAGAAAAACATGGTCAAGGAAAAAAATTTGAAAAGAGAAAGAGTTATTATGCAAATGAAGATGATGATGAAGTGTCCAGTGAAGATGAAGAAGATTCTGACCAAGCTCTACAAGTGCTCATGGCAAAGAAGCAAAAGATGAAGGTTACTCGAAGAAAGGAGATACCTCAAAAATCATGTATAGCAAAAATTGAAGAAGATGAAACAGATTCTGACGAAGCTCTACAAGTTCTCATGGCAAAGAGGAAAAAGAAGAAGGCTACTCCAAGCAAGGAGATATCTCATAAAATTGAAGAATATGAATCTGATAGTGATTTGGGCCCTTGTAATCTTCTTTGTGCAAGCAATGGTGTAGAAAGTGAAAGTAAAGTTGTGGATCTAGAAGAAGCTATCAAGATAAAAGTTGAAGAACAACAAAAGGAAACTGATAAGAAAGATTCTATCTACAATGAGATGATCTCTCAAATGAAAGATCAAATAGAAATGCTGAATGGACCAATTGAATGAAGTATCAAGGTTTCATACTTATGCATCCAATCGAATTAAAAAACTAGAAATGAGAAATCAACGATCTAAATGCGAGATCTCAAAAAATCAAGCAAGAAGAATGAGGACTTTGAAGAGTTTGCAATCATCCTTCTACAAACGAGATCTTGAAGCATCAAATAAGAAGAATGAAGAACCTCTGTCATTTGAAAAGGAAGGCCTTGAAGCATAAATCATCTCTCTCAAAGAAGATCTGGAAAAATCAAATAAGAAGAATGAAGAAATACAACAAACATGTGAAGAAAACGAAAATTGGTTGAAAGAAGAGATTCTAAATCTGAAGGATCAAGTAGAAGATGGAAGAAGGAAAGAAGAAAGCTTGATGAAGCAATGTCAAGCCTTGGAGGTTGAGGTAATCATTCTCAAAGGTAAATTAGAAGAAAAGGTTAAACTTTTGAGGTTTCAAGATAGTACTAATATTTTGGACAATATTCTGAGTAATCAAAGGTCTCCTGCTATCAAACTTGGCCTTGGTTTCCATGAAAATGTTAAAGGAGAATCTAGCTCACAAGGAAGTGCTAAAAATTCAGAGGATGTCAATGCTAAACCTGAAGTGTTGAAAGAGACAAAAGGTCAACCGGAAATCAGTCAAGAATGTTGAATGTTTTAAATGTCATAATTATGGGCATGTTGCAGCAAATTGCAGGAGCAGATCATTTCAGCCACAAACTAACAGATCCTACATAGAAAGGTACTCTGGTTTCTTCAAGGGATATTGTTTTTCATGTAACAAGTATGGACATAAAGCAGCTGATTGTAAAAAGAGGAAGATTAGAAATACTCATTATGATTCTTATGCTTATTTCTCTGGACACATGAGATGTTATTCTTGTAACAAGTATGGACATGTAGAAAAAGAATGCAGGTTGAACAGATATGAGAAATTGGATAACTTCCAGCACACAAATAGAAAGTTCAAAAAAATCTGGAAAAAGATGGAGGACCGATCAGAAACGTAGGGAATTTTGACCCTACTGCAGTCATCCGCTTCTGAAGCTTACTTCTCTGATTGACTGCAGGAATGATGTGGGATACATTATGAGATTTAGTAATGTATCGTCACAGGGGGAGCAATATATGATGTCTCTCATGGTTGATTTGATTATTCTAGTTATATGTATTTCTGACAGAGCATCTGATATGAAGAAGACAGGTACAGGAAGTACAAGTTCAGGGGGAGATGAAGGAATGTGAAAAATTTCTATGCTTCACTTTCCATACGCGGGTTCTATTAACAAAAGTCGCGTATACACGCGAGTTCCAGCAGACACAGTCGCATATGCATTGATGATAAGAGAATTTATATGATAGCTGAAGATCTGGAGCAGAGGTTCAGGGGGAGCATCAGTCTGACTGTTAATAACTGTATTATTGACTCAATATCAGCTTAGTTTCTCAGTTCTAAATAATGATGATATGATACTTGGTTTCTTATGTTGAAGATTATGGATGAGACCTGTTTGCTTTTTGATGAAGAGTATTCGTTGCTGAGATGAAAGTCTTATAATTCAAAGATAAGGACAGATCATACAGAGATTGTTGCTGATGACTTGCTGATGAAGGTGTTCAGGTTGCACAAGTTAAGGAGGAGCACTGGTTCAGGGGGAGCAGCAGGTTGAATACTAATGATTGCATTGTTGGCACTATGACTGCTTATTCTTTGGTTATTGTGATACTCATGCTTAAATGATGATGACTTGGTATATGGTTTATTATGATGAGATTTTGAGCCATGTTTGATGATAAGTATCTTTTGTGCTCACACATGGATGAATTGGAAGTCTTATGATTCAAAGATAAGAATAGATCATGCAGAGTTTGTTACTATGGTTGAGATCTTTTCCCTACATATGTTACTTCATGTTAAATCTTAAAGATCATGGTGATGTTGGACCACATGGATGATTGCTTGACACTTATGTGAAGATGCTGTTCTGGTATGATAATCTCTCTTGGAAAGATTGTATTGATGCTGCAAAGAATCTGAAGGCTTGGTTACTAATGTGCTTATGCTACAACCATTGGATGACGCTTGAAGACACAACTACATTGTCCTATCTGTCTGCCCTCACATGTTCCAGGGAAGCATTTGAATTTCACAAGCTGAAGCTGGAGTTGTCTCTGTCTGTCAGAAGAACAAATCTACTTAAATGCAGAAGAATGAATTGGATACGCGGGTTTCCTGAAAGACAGTCGCGTATATACGCAAGTTGAAACACATAAAGCCGTGTATGGTTGGTTGCTGGAAATTTTTGTTTGTGATCAGCTTTCTTCAGCACAGCTGCAGTGCTGTTTGGTATCTCTGATACTGTTTGGTATCTCTGGTGGTGTTCCAGTTCTCATAATTCTATTTCTAATGATTTGATAAAGATGCCTTGATGGTTTGTTGGTGAAAGTGTTCAGGATGCACAAACAAAGGGGGAGCCTTAGTCATATGGAAAGGATGCTTGGATGCACAGATTCAGGAGGAGCATTAGTCTTGATGAGTATAATGAATTTTTGGCATTATGGTGGTTCTGATATACGATCTCTCTTGAGGTATTTTTGGTATTGGTTATGAAAAGTAATATTTGTATTTTTGATGAAAAGGTCATGTTGAGACCCATGATGTAAAATTTGTAATATTCAGTCATGTAAGGACTTGTCAAATTTGTAAACCCACTTGGTTGGGTAGCTGAGTCAAAATGTGTAAACCCACTTGGTTGGGTCGTTGAGTCTCATATGTAAATCCACTTGGTTGGATATTTGATGTAAGTATGAGTCATTAGTGATAGGAAGTTCATAGAGTCATGTACTTCATTGGAAAATTTGTTTGAAGATTCAGCATGAACTCAGGGGGAGCTTGGTCACTTTAGTATATATCAGATCTACAGAACGCTTCTTCCACATGAGGAGAAAAGGGGGAGAGTATGTTGGTTTTGGTCCGCCCTTTGCCCTTGATGTCAAAGGGGGAGAGTGACATGGTGTTTGAATGGTGTCAAAAATGGAGAATGTGACATGGTGTCATTGTATTCTTAATATACCTATCTGTTGTGGTAACCAAACACCATCGTGGTTGCCATCAAGTCCAAAGGGGGAGATTGTTGGCAATATGATGTAGAGTGTTGTCCTTGATGGCAACCCACTGAATGAAGATGAAGACATGTGAGTGTTGACATGTGTTTTCCTTGATGGCAATCCACCTAATGAAGTTATTCTTGACTTGATGGTCTTGGTAAATGATGTTTGTTAGCAATATGATGCTGAGTGTTGCTCTTGAAAGGCAACCCACCTTGATGAAGATGATGACAACTTACTTGATGAAGTTGTGCTTGATAGAATATGCTCTTAATGAAGTAAATCTGATGTATCTACAGTGAGTACAGAAGATAGTGAAGAAAGGAATTCATATTGTGCTAAATCTATGGTGAAAGAGTATGTCTCAAGGCATACGCAGATCTGTCTAAGGGAAGTCGCGTATGCATGCGGAAAAGAACGTGAAAAGTCGCGTATGGGCTAAAGCGCTCTAAAAGTGAAAAACCAGGGGTAACCACCATGGTATTGACCCATTGTATTGGGTAATGATCCGCCTAATTGACCCCATCCAGGAATACCATCGGAAGTAATATTGTTTTGGCTCATGGTATTGAAAAAGGGGCCCGTGGTATTGAAGGCTCATGGTATTGAAAAAGGGGACCGTGGTATTGAAGGCTCATGGTATTGTTTTGGCTCATGGTATTGAAAAAGGGGCCCATGGTATTGAAGGCTCATGGTATTGTTTTGGCTCATGGTATTGAAAAAGGGGCCCGTGGTATTGAAAAAGGATAAACCTATATAAGGAGAAGAAATTCATTGTGCAAATCATAAGTGTGGGAGCAAGATGTCTGAGCTTGAATGAATACTTCTCTGTGAAGTATATCTGTATGGAAAGGGTAAAGGTTTGATGATAGATCTGAATCTATGATGCACCTATGAAGAAATGATGAAGCGGGATTTCTAGATCTGAAATGTATCTGTATTTGCTAGATCTATTTATGGAGTGATTAGATCTGTGATGAGGCGAACATCTGTCTGAAGTAAAGGGTTGAATCTGAACTGAATGTCTGATCTGAAGAAGTATGCAGCTCTGTAATAATTGAAGATCCATACGCTACTTCGCCGCAGAGGAAGCGCGTATATACGCGGCTTCGCTGAAGAAAAAGCGCGTATGCGCAGTGAAGTTTATGTACAGATGTATACGCTAGTTTATATGAACGGAAGCGCGTATATACGCGACATCAGAGAAAGGAAAGCACGTATGCAAACTAGGGTTTGCTGAAGTATGGGGTATGAAATGTCTGATCTGATCTGCTCTGTTTTAGCTATCTGTTGTTGATGTTTGACTGTGCTTAAATGTATGGAGAGGGTCCAGTCTGAAAATATGATGAAACGTGGCCTGCAAGTTGTGTTCTATTGAAGTTGTTGGATCCAATGTGAAAATTGATGAAACGTGGTCCAAGGTGGTGCTGAGGGTTGTAGCCTTCAGTCAGGGGGTTGTAGCTCCCTTCCAGGTGAGGCTGGTAAACGAGTCAGGGGGTCGTAGCTCCCTTCCAGGTGAAGCTGGTAAACGAGAGCAGGGGGTCGTAGCTCCCTTCCAGGAGAGGCTGGTAAACGAGTCAGGGGGTTGGAGCTCCCTTCCAGGAGAGGCTGGTAAACGAGCGCAGGTGGGTGCCTGCGTGCTGGTCAAGTCTGCGCCAGCACATATTTTGTAAGATGTTTTCTCTATAATAAAATATTGAAGGCTGAGCAACTGCAGCGGTGGTTTTCTCCCGACTTGGGTTTCCACCTAAAAATCCTGGTGTTCATGTGTGATGCTTTGTGTGATGGTTTATTCTGTTCTTACTGCACATGTTTACTGTTTATAGAACATCTAATAAGTGAATGATGGAATTGTGTAAGTGAAGAACTAATGGCATAATTAGATCTCTGGGTATACGCGAGTTTCATGAAGGATATCCGCGTGTATATGCTAGTTGGCTTCAGCAAAGTAGCGTATGGGTTTTAGAGCATGAAAAAGTAAAAAGTTTGAATATGTTGTAAATACTGATTCACCCCCCCCCCCTCTCAGTATTTTTCCCAACACTTCCTGCATAGGTTACGAATTTGATCAATAGTTTTTGGACATAGGACCCCTCGATAGAATATTTTGAGAAATACTTTGCTAATCGAGGAGCAGAGAACACAACTCAAAGCTAAGTTAGAATCTTAGGGGCTTTGGGGTGGGTCAAAACCCCTTATGTTGTAAACATATGGGAATATTTTGTATACGTTGAGCTCTGTCCATGGTTTTCAGACCATGGTATTGTAAATGTAAAGAGTATATAAGGAGTCTAGGATATTCTTGATAAATATGTAATATATGATGATTATGTGATGCATGTGGATGTAAGATTGTCTTGAGTCTTTATTATGTGGATTGGGTTAGAGGAAAGGCTCCTGCAGTTGAGTGCATAGAGACCTTAGGAAGTCTGCAGCTGACTGCGCAGACCCCTACAGATGACTGCGCAGGGTGGAATAGATTATACTGGGGAAACCTAGACCTTAATGAAATAATTTTGAAGATAGATCTATGTTTTAATTTTATGTGTTGCTTCACTTTCATCTTATGTTGTACGTGTTGTTTATAATATAATTGCATCGCGAAGTCCTGTTTATGGTTATTTATATTGTTTTATGCTTTTTAAAGGAATATCGTGTAGTCTGCAAGTTAGTTCAACAGATGTTTTGAATTGCGACTGTATAATTAGTAGATCTATTATTCAAAGCTCTATCAAGTTTTGAAATGAAGATAAGCCCTAAAGCCACACTCCATTGTCCCTCTGGATGCATAAACCTAGTTCTAGCATCCCCCTATATTTCCTCGGGTGAGACCTTAGTATGCATCGCAGATCATTGTCGAAAGGGCTGGTAATAGTGGGTTTTTTTGGTTCATGCAGCCATATCTAAACCTGGGTCTAGGCCCCATCAAGCCAAAAAATGGTTCTGTTTCTGGGACCATTACTGGCCCACTATTACTAGCCCTTTTGGTAACGATCTATTGCGCAGATTGAATTCTCACCCGAGGCAATATAGGAAGATGCTAGAACTAGGTTTTTGCATCCAAAGGGACAATGGAGTTTGGATTTAGGGATTATATTCCTTTCATAACTTGACATAGCTTCATAGAACATATCTACTAATTATATAATCACTATTCAACACTTTTGTTGAACTATCTTACAGACTACACGATCTTACTTTACCAAGCATATAACAATATAAATAACCATAAATGGGACTTCGTGATGCAATTATAATTAAAAAATCATAGATAACATAAGATGAAAGTAAAGAAACACTTAAACTCAAAACACATATCTATCCTCAAAATTCTTTCATTAATGCCCATATTTCCCAAATACAATCTATTACACCCTGCACACTTAGCTGCAGGGGCCTGCGCACTCAGTTGCATACTTCCTAAGGTATCCACGTGCTCAATTTCAAGAGCCTTTCCTCTAACCCAACCCACAAAACACAAACTCAAGACAATCACACATCCAAGTGCATCACATAAGAATCATCTATTACATACCCATCAATACTATCTTAGACTCCTTATATAGTCTTTACATTTACAATAACATGGTTCGAAAACCATGGGTGAAGCTCAACGTATACAAAATATTCCCATATGTTTACAAATAGGGGGCTTTGACCCACCCCAAAGCCCCTAAGACTCTAACATAGCTTCGTGCTGCGCGCTCTAATCCTAAATCTGTGGATTCTTTCTCAAAATATTCTATTGATGGGTCCTCTATCCAATAGGCCCCCAACACAAAATTGTGACTCATCCCAAGTCATTCGGTTGGTGCACCCTTGATAGGTGCTTTTATGTCGCTCAAGGCATCCTTCAGAGGCGGAACTTCTTTGGCGCATTTTTTCTCTTCTTCTCGGACTTCGCTCAACAATGTTTCAGTAGTGGGCCCTATAATCTTGGTTGCAATGTCCTTATATGTCTGGTGTGGGCCCTTCAACTTCTTCTTGACAGTCTGTGATAACTAATTGTCTTCAGCCTCCCATGGATACATTATGGTTGTTATAAGTTTCTCCTTCTTGCGCATATCATAGATATGTCCCTGCAAAAATTTACCTTCTTGGAGACAGTTATAATGCTGGATTGGTGCTAAGGTCTTTGTTGTGACCTTAATCTGGTCCATCTTCTCTAACATGTAGCGGATTTCCTTCTCAATTTTGTGTACATGGGGTCCTCCTGCAGTGAGGCCCAGACATCCATAATGTATTCAAAAACTTCAAGGCATTCATGTACTTTTGAATCAATCTTATCATAGGCATCCTTGACCTCAGTTGCAAATTGCTCTTGGACCTCTGGTGGAGTGGAGGGTTGAAATTGTACGAGACAAGAATAATGGGTTTGATATACAGCGTGAAAGAGAAACCTTCATGGATGCAAAGAATAATTTCATGAGCCCTAGAACTTCGACATCAACAACGCAAAAATAACTGATTCCATTGAGAAATAAACCTGAGGAGATTACTAGATATTTGGAAGTTGATCCATCCGTTCTGACATATTTCTTGCAGATATGTATAAAGTTTCTCAGGGATCAGAAGGTTGTGGATGTATTGCAGGAGTTGATCGAAAAATGTGATGGTAAAGAATACCAACAAACGGAACAGCGCGCAGTGCATAAGTTCTACAAACATAAGAAAAGGATTGGCAGAGAAATGTTGCTCACTGCGTAGATAGGAGAGTATGAAATGGACCAAGTAATCCTTGATCTTGGATCAAATTCCAATGTTTTTCCAAAACATACATGGAAACGAATGGGGAGACCTAAGCTGCAATGGTCACCGATTCAGCTGAGGATGGAAAATCAGCAGAAAATCATTCCTATGGGTTGACTGCATGGCATCAGCATAGATATTGATGGTGTAAGTGTATTTTCTAATTTTGAAGTTATTGAGATTTTTTATGATAGAAACTTGTATCCTGCGTTGCTTGGGTTTGATTGGGCTTATGACATGGATTCTATAATCAATTTGAAAAACAGACAGATAGTATTTGAAAAGAACGGTACTAGGGTCATTGTGCCTTTCGACCCCTTTGAAGGTGTTCTATATACAGAACTTGTCCAACATGAATATGGTGATGTTGATGTTGATCAGATATACAAGATCACTACGTAGGATGAATATTAGATTAATCCAACTGCTGATGGACGAATCTGGTGGGAGCATGATAGTTCATGTGTTTTGGACTCTGATGAGGAATTGGAACACTGGTAGAACCGCTTGCATGAAGTCTCTACTAAGCAGTGTAACAGAGTTACCAAAGAAATGCGCTATGTCATATCAAAGGTACGTGACTTGCCTTTTTATGATGGAACTGGGAATGTTCTCCTATTCTTGGAAGAGTTTGAGCAGAAGGTGCCTGAATAACAATGATATGAAGATTTCGAATTCGTCTTGAGGTCCAATCCATCCTGATGGTGGGGTGCGCACAGACAAAGCTTAGGAGGATGGAAGGAATTTTTCAGACTGATAAGGCTCAGGTTTGGTCATGTAGACACTAAGATCGCAGAGAAATACAATGGTAAAGATGATCATCGTGAGAATTTATCTCTCTAGACTGTTGCTTGGGGTGAAGAACCTCAACCTGAATGGGTGCATATATTCTTCCATACCTTGGATACGATACCTCAACAATGGTATCTTGAAACGAAGCTGCGCCATGGTACCACAGATTGGTATGAGATGACGGAAGGATTATTATTTACTTATAACTTCGCTGATGGATGGTATTGCATTAATGATGCTCTTAAAAAATTCAAAGAAGGATTATTCTGAATTACCGTTGAACCAAGGGCTTTGGTACAACCTGATTGGGTTGTGCAGTTGGAACAAGCCCGGGAATGTTACAATCTGACTGCGGAAGAAGGTGAGGATGATCCACGTAATGTCAATATTATTGAATTAGAAGGACAGCTCGAGGTTTCAGGTCCTAAAGTAGAGATTCCAGAAATAGCACAAACTATCAAGACTCAGCAAGTCAACATATGCTCATAAGCGGAGCCCAAGTTCGCGAAGAATGAGGAATATTGGGATGATGACATGGTGATCAAGGTCACCAAATTGCTACATGAATACCAGGATATGTTCCCAATAAATTTGTCAGAGCTAAAAGGCATTGTAGGAGATTTGGGAGTTATGAAAATCACTTTAAAGCATGATGCGAACCCCGTCAAGTAGCGCCCATATCGTCTAAACACAAAATACGAAGAAAAGGTGCAAGAAGAACTAGACAAGATGCTTAGAGCTAGAATTATTGAACCAGTAGAAGAATCCTAATGGTTTAGCCCCATGGTGGTCCAGGAAAATAAAAAAAAAAGGGAGAAATAAGGATTTGTGTAGATCTCAGAAATTTGAACGATGCATGTGTCCATTATGCATTTTTTACACCATTCACTGATGAAGTTTTGGAGAATGTGGGAGGGCAGGAGGCCTACTCCTTTACAGATGGGTTCTCAGGATAACATTAGATCAATATCTCGTCGGAAGATAGAAGAAAAACCACCTTCACTACTGAATGGGGATCATTTCAGTACACAATTATGCCTTTTGGGTTAAGTAATGCTCCATCTATCTTTTCCAGAGTCATCGTTGTAGCATTTAAAGAATATATCCACAAGCTTTTGGAGGTGTATTTTTACGACTGGAAAATCTTCTTCGGACTGTTGAAGAATCATGTTTCTATTCTGCGTTTAATTTTGGATACCTGGAGGAAGTATCAAATTTCCTTGAACTTGAAGAAGTGTATTTTATTCGTACCATATGGTATATTATTGGGGCATATTTTCTGAAAGTATGGGTTTATGGTAGACCCTGTGAAGATTGATGTGATTATTAATTTGGTGCTACCAACAAATGTGAAGTAGCTATGCATGATGCTTGGGCATACAGGTTATTATAGGAAATTTATGAAGGCCTACACACAGATCACTACGCCGATGGAAAAAATATTGAAGGATGTCAAGTTCTGTTGGGATGATGATTTTCAGAAGTGCCTTGATGTGTTGAAAGAAAAGATGGTAATTGTGCTTATTCTGGTCTTTCCATCCTGAAAGAAGGAATTTCAGGTACATGTCAATGTGTCTTGCATATCTTTGGGAGTTGTCTTATCGCAGCCAGGCGAAGTCAATCTAGATCACCCTGTTAATTTTTCATGCAGGAAGTTGTCTAAGGTGGAATAAAACTACTCCACCACAAAGCACGAAGGACTAGCCATGGTATATGCATTGCAAAATTTCAGACAATATCTATTAGGTGCGCACTTCAAAATGTTCACGGACCATTCTTCTTTGAAATACCTAGTCAACAAGCCTGTGTTGCGGGAGAAATTTTGTCAATGTCTATTGTTGTTCCAAGAGTATTATTTTGAAGTAATTATCAAGCCCAGGCGTTTGAATGTTGGACCCGGCCATTTATCTAGGATCGAGACAGACGAAGAGTTGACGAATATCGAAGAGGGATTACCTAATGTGCAGTTGTTCGATATTTGGGTTGCATATGAATATTTTATGTATATCATTCAGTTTCTAACTACATGCGTTGCACCCACTGAGTACAATACATAAGAGAAGAAAGAGCTGGTAGTAAAGGCAATCGATTTTACTCTGATCGTAGGACATCTATACAAGATGGGGTTTGGCGAGATCTTGCGAAGATATGTTCCTGACCATGAACGACATATCATTTTAGTTGAATCACATGACGAAGTTATCGGTGGTCACTACGCGGGGAAGGCCATTGCGCAGAAGATTCTCCAAGCTAGACTGTGGTGGCCTACGGTGCATAAGGATTCAAAGGAATATTGTAGCGATTGCGATGTTGTTCAAAGGACTAGTAGACCTTCACAAAGGGATGCAATGGCACTACACCCTAAAGTTAATTTGTTGGCTTTTGATGAATGGGTGATTGACTTCGTAGGACCGATTTATCCACTTGGGAAGAAAACAGGTGCGCAGTACATTATTAATGCGACAGATTACCTTACTAGATGGGTTGAGGCCCAATTGGTGAAAAAATTGCAGTGAAGATACAGCGGCGAATTTTATTTTTGAACATATTTTTTCATTTTTTTGGTGTTTGAATGGCTTGATGAGTGGCAGGGGTTTGCATTTCTTGAATATCATTTTTGAAGCATTGACTATAGAGTTCTAAATGCATCACAAGAAGATAATGCCATATCACCCCCAAGCAAATGGGACGGTTGAGGCCTTTAACAAAATTTTGAATAACGCTTTGACAAAGCTATGTAGTTTTATGGGCCTACAGGACTACCTGTAATAATTTTATGAGTTAAACTCTATTCAGATTAATTACAGATAGGAAGTTGTGATGTTGATGGAATACATTGTGCTTAGTCCTCACATCGTTGTAGTTATATATATGGTGGACTACGATATTATGGAGCAAATATTGGAGCAACTTCTTGCACTCGAGGAAGATAGGTTCATCGATGGGTTTCACCAGCCAATATAGAAGGAGAGGGAAAAATCCTGGCATGACAGGCATATTAAGAAAAAGACGTTCAGTGATGGGGACCTTGTTATTTTATATGACAACAAGTTCACAAAGTTCTCGGGTAAGATACAAATGCATTGGTTAGGCTTGTACATTGTCAAGCATGTTTTGGAAGGGGACACGGTGCAACTTGAGAAGTTGAATGGAGAATTGTTCCCAAGACGTATCAATGGCAACAGACTAAAATTGTACCGGGATGACTCCATCCTTGGAGTTTCGAAATGACTATATGGCATGCAAAGAGTCCTAATGCTCCACACAGGTTAAAGAGAGCATGGGACTATAAACGATTCTACCGAAGGATTCCTTCATCACAGTTAGAAAACTGTGTGGTTCATAGGAATATGGAAAATATGGAGGACACTGCGCTGAAGGAGGCTGGACTGTGCCGAAGGGATGACTCTAGCGAATTTCATCCAAAAGGCGACCGTTGGAATAGAAACTCTTGATTTGACAAGGACTTGGTCGTTAAAAGGAGCGGGAGGGATGTATTTAATGAGTATATGTGGGGGTGGATTTGCTGCCAAAAATGCATTTATGAGGCATATCTGAAGGAGATCATTGATTTTGAATTTTAATTTTCCAATAAATTAGGTATTATGCTCCACATTCGAACACTTTGTGCTCTATGTGTTATACTTGAGATTTTGTGCCTACAAGAGCATCGAGCGATCAATTTTATGTCGAAATATTGCTTTGAAGTATTTAAAGAGGAATTACTCAGAGAAGGGCTAGGATACATGGTTCAGTCAAGTTTAGAACCCATAATGATGGCTATGCCACATGCACATAGCACAAGGACAAGGTTGCCCAAAAAGCATACCACTAGGGTGTTGGGAAAAATACTGAGAGGGGGGGTAAATCAGTATTTAGGACTTACTCAAAAATTTTTACTTTTTCTTACTTCAAAACACATACACGACTTTCCTGAATCCAACTCGCGTATACACGCGGATATACCTAATAAAACATGCATATGTCCAACAATCTTATTATGCAGATAATTCTTCACTTATATCATTCCATCATTCATTCATTAGATGTTCAATAAATAGTAAGCATGTGCAGTAATAATAGAATAAACCATCACACATAAGCAACACACATGAACACCAGGATTTTAGGTGGAAACCCAAGTCGGTAGAAAACCACCGTTGCCGTTTTCTCAGCCTTCAATATTTTATTATTAAGAAAATATCTTACAACCATGTACTGGCGCAGACTCATACCAGCACACAGGCACCCACCTGCAGAAGGCTACAACCTTCTCTCATTTACCAGCCTCTCCTGGAAGGGAGCTACGACCCCCTGCTCTCGTTTACCAGCCTCACTTGGAAGGGAGCTACAACCCCCTGCTCTCGTTTACCAGCCTCACCTGGAAGGGAGCTACCACCCCCTGACTGAAGGCTACAACCCTCAGCACTACCATGGACCACATTTCATCAATTTTCACACTGGATCCAATAGCTTCCTTTAGAACACAACTTGCAGGCCACTTTTCATCATATTTTCAGACTGGACCCACTCCACACATTTAAGCTCAATCATACATCAAACTGAAACTTATACCCTTATCAATTCATTGAATGAATCATCAACCAATCAATCAACAACTTGATCTTTCCTCAACATAGTCAGCAACATAGTCAATATTCAGAAAACTCAGATCTGTATCAATACATCATAGACAGATAGCAGTAATACAGCAGAACAAATCAGACATCTCATACCACAAACTTCATCAAGCCCTATTTTTAATACGCGCTTTAATTTCACTGATCCTGCGTATATACGCGCTTCCATGCATATCAACCTGCGTATACATCTTCACATGCTTCAGAACTGGTTTCACATTACATACGTGCTTTCGCTGAATTAAACCCGTGTATATACGCGCTTCCTCTGCTGCAAACAAGCGTATAGATCTTCAAATATTATGGGGCAGCACAATTCTTCAGAACAGATATATATCTCAGATTTTACCCTTCACTTCAGATAGATGTTCGCCAAATCACAGATCTAATCACTCCATAAACAGATCTAGAAAATACATATACATTTCAGATCTAGAGATCCCTCTTCATCATTTTCTTCATAGGTGCATCATAGATTCAGATCTATCATCAAACTGTTACCCTTTCCATTCAGACATACTTTAGAGTGAAGTATATATTCAAACCGAGATTCATGCATCCACCTTGCATAATGAATTTCTTCTCCTTAAATAGATCTAGCCTTTGACAATACCATGAGCCAAAACCACACAACTTCCAATGGTATTCCTGGATGGGATCACATAGACAATCCAACGCTCAATACAATGGGTCATTACCATGGTAGTTACCCCTGGTTTTATTCTTTTAGAGCACAATTGAGCATACGTGACTTGGCACGTACTTTTTTGTGTGCATACGCTACTTCCCCTAAACAAACTCGCGTATGCATAGTGACATGTCTTATTCATCATTTCTCTGGCCCTTTCTGAAGTTTCTTTCTTCTGTACTCCTTAGCTGATCTGTAGATACATCATCTATGCATATTTGACACATAGGTTGCAACTCATCAAGTTAGTTTCCTTCAAGAACAACTTCATCAAACAGGTTGCTATCCAAAGACAACTTCATCACATCATATAGCCAATTCTCATCTCATCAAGTAGATTACCATCAAAGAATACACATGCCAACAATCTTCATATCAGATTTACATCATTAATAAAATCATCAAGCATCAAGAACAACTTCATCAAGTAGGTTTCCATCATCTTCATCAAGTGGGTTGCCATCAAGGACAACACTCTGCATCATATTTCCAACATAGGGGCGCAGCCCCGTATCAAAATCCAAATAATTTGGTGTTGCAATCATCACCCCAAAAGAATCCTCCTAAGGAATAGTGGAGTAAGGGGGACCGAGACCGCCAAAAGCAGGTTGTCTAGGTAGAGGAGTCGGATGACAAATAACATGCCCCAGAAGATATTGTTGTGAAGGAGGTAGAACCTATCTCTATGTTGCCCCCATATATTCTGCCTTGGAAGTCAGACGCTGCAAAGCCTACAAAGGATCTAAACGCAATCAAATATAATATATTTATGTCATTACTACCAGATGAAGTACCTATTGAGGTGGATTTTTTTGGCAAAGTTCCCTAGCTCCGGATGGAGGACTGGGACTTTAACGACTGTAGAAAATACCCATATTTCAAGCTGAGCTGATATATTTTCTCCTCCTACTATGAGGCTACCATAATAACAATATTGGAACCAATGAAGTGGGTGGGTGGTATCCGGGATGCAGGGATACTGAACATGCTATATGTTCCACAATTCGAGCAAAGTATCATCAACAAAATTTGTGTGCGCCAACTGCTATCCTTGGTGCATGATGATTGTTTATGGTTGGGGAAGCGAATTCCTATTGATGTGACATTGATAAGGAAGATCACGGAACTTCCTTGTCTCGATTTGAACCAGATCAGGATAAGCAGCTGGCAGAACAGATGAAGCACTATTACAGTTTGACGAAGGGAACTCTGGGTTACTCTATTCACTCCAGCACGAATAGATCTTCGTGCTTTGTTGTGCACATTTTGGCAGGAAAGATCATGTGAAAGTGTCATGCAGAGGATTTTTCTGCGCAGGTATTTTCTTTGGCTGTGGGGTGCAGCAAGGGAGTTGTTTATCATTTGGTAGAATACTTTGTAGTGAATTATCAATAGACTACCTCGAAGCTCAAGAGGAGGGCAGGAAGTTCCACTACGCATGGCTCTTGCTCTTAATAGCATTGATGGCCTGGAGAGATCCCGAGGAGTCGCAATTCTCCTCTCTGGACCCTAACCTCTGTGAGGTTACGCGATACGCCTTGTTGTGGCATTCAAAGGAGCCCACCGGATTCATGGCGAACAAAATTTTTTGGGTTGGATTCGAAATGAGTCTGCACATGGTGATTAGCTAAAAGCCTCAGCTATCACCAAGTATTTTAAATCAATATCATCTAGTCGTGGACTTCCAAGAAGACTTCCACCATGTTCATATCGGGGCAAAGAAGGACCTCGCTTGGGTCCGGTACAATTTGTCGTACCTGGTAGAAGAGGAAGATGTTGCAGCCATAGTCAGTCAATGGATGGGTGATTGGATAACTCCGCCCACTTGAGGCATGGCGATAGGGTAGGAAAGGATGAGTGGCAAAAAATCCACTACGCCAAAGGAAAAGAAGGCCACTAGGAAGCCACAAAAGACAGTCACATTTGTGACCAGTAAAGAGACTATTGCAGAGGTTGACACGGATACAGAGGCTCCATACACAAGAGGGGATGCTAGTCAAGGTAATGATACAACGATGGATCCATCAAACTCCCCCTCCCCTTTTACAACTGAGTAGCAACAACCATAGAGCAGAGGTGCACAGAAGAAAATGAATTCCATCCAGTCCACTAGCTCGGAAGCTATGGTCCTCACTAAGGGCGACCTCGATGAGATCGGAGATACTGTGAAGAACGTCACTGAACATCTATGGGGTAAAATTGAGGACTAGTACAAGAAGGTACTAGTGGGGGTCCACAAGGCCCTAAAATATTTGGAGGTGTAGACAAGCGCAGTACAAGTGAGTGTGAGTCAAGCGAGCAGGCTTCAAGTGACTGTAGTCCATTTGGGATTGGATCTCTCGGAAGAAAAACAACAACTTCTTTTGCAGTTGAATGAAATTGATGAAATAATGAGAGATTTTTTTCAAAATATTATATTAATACAACAACAAAGTAGCAAATGGCATGGCAAGTTGATTAAAAAGAGGAATTTCCAACTAGGTAACTCAGTACTCCTTTATTATTCCAAATTTAAACATTTTAGGGGGAAACTGTGTACACACTGGATGGGGCCATATGAAGTATTAAAATTATTTGAAAATGGAGCGGTGGAAATTAAGACCATTGATGGACAGGAATCAATTTTCCTTGTGAATGGCCATAGACTTAAAATATATTTTCATCCCACCACCAAGGAAAATTTCATACAAAAAGTACAGTAAAAATCAGAACTGAAGATGGTAGGTGGTGATACTAGCCTACTATGAATTTGATTTGATCTTTTCTGAAAAGAAAATAATAATAATAAATAAAATAAAATAAAAACTATATATATATATATATATAATAAAATATAAAAAATAAATATAAAAAATAAATAAAAAATCAAACACATGACTATGAAAAGCATCTTTCAAACGCAATCATGGAAGGCTCTGCTTGAAAACCATCATGTTGGCACGTAGATCAGTTTTTAAATAAAATGGGATGTTACTTGATTATAATAAATGGTTTATTTTCACTGAGAAGAAGTGAGTTTCCATGAGGAATTTTGGTAGTAGCAGAATTCCTAGAAGAAACCAATCCGTTACCAAATTTCAAGGAATTTGGCATGAAAAATCTCATGCAAGTGACACAAAACTCCCGCTGTAGCTAATTTATTCAAGATATAGCATTATTTGGTAGAGACATTTGTTTTCTGAGGTTGGCACTTTGTCTTTCTTCTCGTCCCTTTTTCTTAAACTTTCCCTCCAATTCTTCTTTTATTTCCCATACTGGAATGTCCCTCCTATTATTCATAAATTTCTTGTCCCGATTTCTATTTTCCCTCTTATCCCCGAAAGTTGTTTTATTATTCCCTTTTTCTTATATCCCCCTAGTTGATTTACCTTATTCTAAGTGTCCCTAATTATATTCTTTCCTTTTCTAATACCCCTACCCCGCTTCTTTTTTTCCCTCATGTATTTTTGCAGGATTTGATAAATTTTTGAAGACCTTATTTGATCATATCAAGAAACACAGTGACACCTAAAACTGGTGGTAAAGGAAACTCCTTTAATTTTGTAATTCATTTGTAAATCTAGCCTGTTTGTAATAGAAATGATTTGATTAAAAATAGATTATTTTATCACAAGTGCAAGAATCCTCTAATGCAATATAGGAATCGCATTACAGGAACTACAACATTCTAGTGCAGGAATAACAATATTCCAATACAAGAAGCCTTATTCAAGTGCAGGAACCCTGTTGTAGTGAGAGAATTATGTTGCGATGACAAAGCATCATGAAATTGACTTCAACTTTTTATTTAATATATTATGGTCATTTGTGAAAGAAACAACTTTCGTATTTATGTTTAAAATGACATTATTATTGTAGCTTAAAAGTAATGATTGTTTAAAGTGCATGATTAACATAGGCCTAGTTAACCTTACTATAACAAGCATTACCATTTCCAATTAAATTCATGATAAGGATCAGGTGTATGTGTAAAGGTAATTTCACTATTTGTTTATCACATCCGAGCCTTGTTACCTTTTACATGATTTTTCCTTCACCATGTGCGAATTGTTCATTCATTTCTTGAAATCTTGAACGTTGCAACCGCCACCTCTAATCCTCATTATCTGCTTGCCTTGGAATTTATGTTGAATCCACGGCCTACCCAACTGTATTTTTTTACTGACAAGGTGGCAGTTATTTTAATAAATGATGTAATTTGGATGGGATGTTTTCATATCGTGAATTGTGTAGCTAATGCATGTAGTTTGAGTTATCAGTGGATGCAAAGATCATGGTTTATCAAGACAGATAGCTTGCACTCTCTGAATCTTAGAGATTATATGTTGTGAGGGGTTTCTGCGGAATTATCTAATTGAAATTCTGAATGAATTAGGAGACTATGAATGATAATAATCCTTGATCATTATGGAACCAGTTTGAATCAAGCCCTGGTTCGTGAAAGAATTGGAAGAGACAGTGGAATATGAGGGTAGCTTACCTATATTACAGGAAAATGGTTTTCTTCCCCTCTTATTTAAATTCGATGGCTATGATTCTATCATGGCTCAATAATTTGAACAAACCTTTGATGGGAAGACGGCCACTTTGGGTTCTCTTCAGTTACGAGTGACAAAAATCTCTATCTCTCAAGCCACAAAGCTACCAGCTACAAGGGAGAATTGGTTCAAAAAGGGCAAGGTATAGAAGGGTGCATGGCGAAGAATTTTAATTGAAGATGATTTTGCAGTGGATTGGAATATTGGAGTACAGAGGAGTGCGGTGATTGACAAGTGGCGACACTTGTTGTATATCCTTCAAAAACTCCTTACCTATGAAGGAAGGTACTCCTTGACTTACCTTTATCACATCCGGCTCATGATGCATTTCAAATTAGGTAAGCTAGTCATTTTTCCCTAATTTCTCTTGAAGGGTCTAGATAAAATGTCCAAGGGTAGAAAATTCAAAAATATAAAGTAGGCTTCAATATTTTTCATTATGGTTTAATTAAAATCCTGGTTAAGAAAGAACTATAAAGTAAATTAACTACAAGGAAAAATTTCTTGAAATTGTTCCAAAGTAAAGGCATTGCAAAAATGTCTCATAGTAAGAGTCAAGAAGAGAAAGGGAGTAAAGGGGTTGTTAAACCGAGGGTTACCCAGGAACAGGAAAAGAAATATACTCAAGAAGTGACAAGGTTGGAAAATTGAATACTTGTAAATCCCAGTCCAAGAAGAAGAAATCAAAGAAGGATGAACAGATTAATGTTGAAAAGTCGGGACCTTATCGAAGTTTTACATGTGGATTGATAAAGGGAAACCAAGATTCTTCAAGTAAAAATCCACCTATGTTGACTGTTGCAATTGAGGTAATTGAAGACTCTGATTCTTCTCAAAAGGGGTGTGCCTCTCTAGATAACCCTCATATGGAAACCCTTGCAGAGAATTTGTCAATGCAGGATAACCTTTCAATGTTGGTGAATGTAGTAGCTATGGGTGATTCAATTTTTAGTCCAATATATAATGAATAAGATGATGATATTCCTCTAGTGCTTTTGTTGAAAAAATCCAAAAAGAAAAAGGTGACTCATGGACAGGAGATGGGGCAAGGGGCACCAAAAGAACAAACATAAGAGAAACATAAGGATAATATACCTCTGGGTCCAGAAACACAGGAGTTGAATAAGGGAGAAGAGAACGATAATGTCCCTCATAAATCAGTGGCCGAAGAAATAACAATGCAAGAAGAGAAGAAATAAGAGGAATAAGAGAAGGATTATGTCCCTGATGAGAAAATTATTAAAATTCAAAAGTTGAAGTAGAAAGTCTATGAACTAGAGGTTTTAAATGGATGTATATTAGAGCAGAACATTGCATTAAAGGGCAAGAATGGATAATTCATAGAGACAATGTCTAAATGGAAAATAAAAGTGAAGAAATGGAAACTCCATGCAGCCCACTTGAAAATTCATATAAGGAAATTGGTCAAGCGCATGAAGAAAGATCGAGTCAAGAAAGTGAAAGCTGAAGGATCAAGGATCAACTTCCAGATTCAGAAGTGAAGAAAGGGATTTATATTTTTGGTTTTTGAAGAGGTTAGTGGTTGTGTGAGGAAACATAATGAAATGAGGTTGGGGGGATGTCGGTTGTCAAAATTTCCTTATTTTACCCTACCCTTACCCTAAATTATCCTTCCTTAACCTCTATTTTACAACTTGAATTAAACCTTTTACATATGATTCTTGGTTCCTTTTAAATATTTTATTGGATATGGATTATATAATTTTATAATTTTTTAAAAGAGGTTAAATAGTTTTATGTTTCCATGTAACACATTAATTTACATTTCCTCAAGGCTTGATAAGTACTTTTCATTAATCGAAGTCAAAGTGGCTGGTGTAGGATCCTGATATTCCTGTACCCACTATGATTCCTGCACAAAACTTGTACAACCGACCAATTCGATGAATATTGCCTCCAAATGTATCACAATTTTCAATAGGGAATGGCGTGCACACGCCTTTGAATATTGGTTTCATTACCTGAATGGAGCTTGGAGCATTACGAGTATGCTAAAGATGGATTTTTTTCATCAATTGTTGCGTTTTTAGTTAAGTTAATTCACTACGGCCAAGAGTTGATAGAACATGTATAAATTATGGTTTTGTAATAATATAGGTTAGCGATACTATGGAAGACTTTGGAATTATTGTAATTTTGAGATATGTATCGCCATAACCCTCTGGGGATGGATCCATGGTTTTTTCATGTATACTTGCAGAGACTTTTGATTCTCTTAATAAAATGAGTTAACGTATGTTTCTATCTATTGTTCATGTTATTTCTTGTGATGTTAAAATTTCTCATATAAGCTTAGTGTTTTATTAAAACTGAAATGAGCTGGTTTTCTAGGGCCCAACCAACCGATATCGTTCTCCCTGTTTTATCGTTGACATGTGCATTAGGTACAGGAATTTTTGTAGCACAATATCACTCAGCAAAAAGTCGGGAGAAGCTCTGGGCAATTTAAGGTTGCTGAGGAACAACTATAGAAAAGGAACAAGTTCAAGGAGATAAACAAAATTTTTTCAGACTTCTGGCTTTATTATTTCTAAGAAGATTACACATTCAATACATGAAAGTGGAATGCTGATCTCCAGGCATTAGTTCCCTGAACCTTGGAGCGCTAGATTATGTGATACTGGCAAATTATTCAAGTGAGATTGCTGGGTTGAGTTATTTTACAAAGTTGGAAGAACAAGAGAGAGTTGAGAACACCACTAAAAAGTTCGCTTTTCCACAGCAGGATGATTTTATTAATAAAATTGGGAGAAGTTCCAGTGCTAAGTTGAAGAGAAAATCCCAAGCAAGCGTCGTGGCATAACTCCTCGTGTTTTTGAGCGATTGTTTGCACAAATCCAAGAAGAAGAGCATAAAAATGTTAGGAAGCAACTACATTATCAATGTCGTTGTTCATTCCTGGAGACATATAATGAGAAAATCACAGATTTGTTGGATCCCACACAAAGAAATCTTCATATTAGAGAAGACACAAAAAGTGGGGTATATGTGGAAAATATTACAGAGGAATATGTTGCCAGCATGGATGATGTAACTTAGCTCTTTATTCGAGGCCTTGCAAATAGAAGAGTGGGTGCCACAAGTATTAATGTGGAAAGTTCATGTTCACATAGCGTGTTCACATGTGTACTTGAATCTCGCTGCAAGAGTGTGACAGATGGGTTATTCAGTTTGAGGATGAGTAGAATCAACCTAGTTGACCTTGCTGGATCTGAAAGATAAAAACTCACACGTGCTACTGGAGAGTGTTTAAAGGAGGCTGGAAATATTAACCGTTCTTTGTCACAGCTAGGGAACCTGATAAATATTCTAGCAGAAGCATCACACAGAAATCAAAGGCACATTCCTTACCGCGATTCAAAACTAACCTTTTTGTTGCAAGAATCTTTGGGAGGGAATGAAAAGTTAGCCATGAATTCACTACACTAGAATCCATGAACTCACCCAATGGCAGCCATAGCATGTGAGCTGAGGCAACTTAAGGCTCGATTATAGCAGTTTCTGGTATGGAGAGTTTGGAATTTCGTCGGTGAGAAAAGTAATCATTTTTGAAAGGCGCTTTCTTTTCCTTAGACAATGCTGGCATCATTGTCTCTCTCCAGTGGAACATAGATCACAGAGACCTGGAATCTTATTTCACGTGCTTAGTGCTCACCTGTGGGAAAAAGCTCTCGTATACAGTGAATCTCAATTCAAAGTGAGTGCAGCAATATTAGGTTCGGGTGTTTATGGAAAGCTTAAATTTGAAAGTGGTGTCCATCGTGTGCAGCGTGTTCCAATAATGGAAAATCAGGTCGCATCCATACTAGTGTTGCGTCTCTTGCCATTCTTCCTCAGGCTGATGAGGTTGATGTGCAATTGCGCAATGAGGATTTGAGAATTGATACTTATCGATCAGATGGAGCAGGAGGTCAACATGTAAATACAACGAGCAGTGCTGATTCGCGTCACTCACTTTCCAATAGGCATTGTCATAACCATTCAAGATGAGCGATCACAACACAAGAACAAAGCTAAAGCACTGAAAGTTCTATGTGCGAAAATTTATGAAATGGAAAGACAGAAACTCCATTCCAGCAAGTCTAAGCTTCGTTCTGAAAAAATTGGCAGTGGAGACAGGTTAGAGAGGATTCGGACATATAATTACTCCCAAGGCCGGGTAACTGATCATCGAGTTGGGATAACTTATCATTCAATAGAAGATATCGTGCAGGGTGAAAGCTTGGATATTTTCTTCGATGCTCTTATTTCTGAAGTAGGAAATGGATGCAATTGCTTCATTCAGTGATATCTCCTGAATCCTGATATTGCAATTGCTTCCTGGAATGGTCAGAAATGGTTCTGGTGGCTCACAATTACATAAAAGAGCAAACGCAGATAATGTCGAAGCTAAATCGATGACTTGGATCATTTGGCTCGGATCCAATGGTCTTGTGGTGGCATAAATTAAACGAATTTTATGGGAAATGGCGCCCCCGCAGATGGTTTAGTTGAAACCACTAATTACAAGATCGACGGCTATGATGTATTGTGGCACCGCCAAGCCATTTCTCAAGAAACCGCCATTAGCACCCCCACAGGCAGTTATTGGTTTTCCAAAACCATGGGTGATTGTGTTGATTAATACGTATGAGTGATGGGGCCCACAATGCACCATTCATCCTTTTAGACTTTCGATTCTATTTTTGGTTTTATATTATATATTATATATATAATATTAAAACAAATATTTTGTAAATTTAAATAATTCCAACACTTTCAAGAATCAATTTCAAAACTGATCATAGCAGTTAGGAAGTTATTTTAGATGGCTGATATAAAAGTAGAGGTAGGAGGAGGAGCTGGGGTTCCAAGTTTCTGAACCTGGAAGCCAGATTTTTGTACTGAAGAATGAAAAATCAATGGATGAGAATGCAAGTTCTTGTCATTCTGTTTGTGCTGAAAAGTTTTTCTAGTTTACATAATGTTTTTCATCTGTGATTAAAATAGAGTAAGAGCAGCGGGTCTCTTTATACATATGTATTTAAGATTTAAACACACCTTAATGTGCGCTCCTCTGTTTTAGCTTTGTCTCTACTTAATTATTCATGGTTTTGAAATGATAGATTATGTTTGAAGCAGCATATCAGATTAAAATCTTCTTCTCTTTTTTCTTCCGTTCATTCATTTCAGCATAAGTGGGATATAGCATTGCAGAACATCCATGGTTTGTTATTTAATGGTTACATAATCAATGTTTGGAGGTTTATAAGACAGAGACAGATATATATTTATTTTGTGACATAATCTTTAATGTCTTGAGCACGGATTCCTTTACACAGCAAGGAATTGTTTCTCAAGGAACAACAGGAATGATTGGTTAGAAGGTTGTTTTCTTCGTATTGAGCATGAATACTTGATAAAGATATTGTGGTTATCTTTCTTTCACTCATGATCTCAGATCTGAGGGAATTTTTTGTGTGTTAAGTTTGTTTCATTTCAATTTAAGCAGTTTCATTTATTCCCTGAAGCATCGCAATATGTCCTTTTCTTCTGAGAAATTTTTCTTGAATTGTTTATGAATGATAGTCAGGGTTGTAGATTTTGATGATTTAAGCTATAATTCAAAGATTTAGTTCTTCTATAATGAGCACACTATGATTGAAATATAAATTGTAATTGTGTGATGGTCTTATGTTCAAACGATATCCTTTGCCTTAAATGAATGACTGTGAGTCAAGCACTTCGAGTACAGGAATCGTTGATGTTGTTTTTTGAATTTAGGTTTGAAAGATACATATTTTTTATCAAATTCGACTAAATTAATTCATATGCAAATCATATGCCACACGGTGATAAACACTCAAATAGGGTTTTAGTTTGGGATCTTTTAAGTAGTGATTATTTATTTTAGTGCACGAATTTATGTTTATTAAACTAATAGAATTTCCATGAATCTCTACAATTCATCTTAAAGTTTGCATTTGATTTAGGATTTTTTTCATTTTTGCTCAAGTTAAGTTTTCCTTCTTCATTTTTCAATTTCGTGCTTGATGAACATAGCGTATTGATTTATGAATTAAGGAATGAAGGGTTTTCGAGTGTAGGTTTATTCTGGTACAAGAACAGAGAAGTCCCAGTACATGAATAGAGTGTTTTGGTACAGGAACATGGTGTTTGGTTCAGGAAAAGAGTGTTCTGGTACAGGAACGAACTTGTGCTGGTACAAGAACGGATTTGTTCTGGTACAGGAATAAGATTGTCCCAATACAGGAATAAGATCTCTCTGGTACAAGAAGCAGAATTAATAATACAATAAAACATAATTTCCCTTTGTTTTCTTAGCACTGAAATTTAACTGCAAGAACATATATTTGTTTTTCAAATTGTTTTTCAGTTTTGATTGAATGGCATGCTTTGTTTCTTTCATAAAAGTCTTTGGTTTATTATTTTGACTAAATCTAGTTTCCAGAGTGGAGTGGTGTCATTTTTTTTTCAATTACAAATAAGGATTGGAAGGTTTCCTTTGTAATTTATTAAATCTGATTCTACATGATTCAATTATTGGAATAGAAATAGGATTTGCAGGGTTAAATCCATAATCTTTGGTATTTCCTGTGCTACGCCTCGAAGTTTATATAGCCCTGGTTTGAAAAATCAAGTGTTGAGAGAATTAAATTAAATTGTAATTCCAACACCAAACACTTTTCCATCAACAGGAATTCCTGCCACAACTATAATCCAATATCGAATGGAATTTGTCATATGTTGAATTACATGTACATTGTTTCTTAGGTATTTTCCCCTCCATTCATTGTTGATAGCATACTGATATGTCTTCCCAGTGGTGATATTGTTATCTAGAGTCAATGTCGCATCTAAAAAGTGCTCATAGCTACCAAGATCCAAATCAAACTCGGTTTTGTGATATATTGTAGTGAAAGAAACAAGAGAAGATGGTATTGAAGACACCTTGGTAATATCATTTTTATTATCAGAAATCGATAAAACCTCTTTCTTGATCTTTTGCAGAAGGTAGTGATTCTTCATGAATAATTTCTGTCAATTCATTTTTATCATTATTTTCTTCATTCTGATTATCGTGATCAATATCAATTTCATTACCATTTTCTGCAACATCTTTATCTTCAACATTATAATCATCTATTGCTTCATCTTCTTCGCCATCTTGACTGATATCATTTTCATATTCATTATTATCTCTTACATATTTATTTTCATTATCATCATTCTGATCAAAATCTTTTTCTCTTGCTTCACCTTGTTTCCTTCCTTCACCATCACTATCATCTTCCTTATTATGGATTTCTGCATATTCTTCATCATCCTCATCATTTTATTTTTCTACAATTTCAACTTCTTCAATATCATGTTCTGCATAATTTTCTTGGTTAGAACATTCTTTAATGTTAGCCTCCATGTCAATGTAGTCTCCCTTTAGACATGTAATTTTTGCACATGATTTTTTTAATTGTTGAAACGTTTCTTGAATTTCACTTAATTGGTTAATGAATTTAGGGCAAAAACTTAATGGAATATTGTGTGGCCGATAACGTTCAAAGAATCACATGGCTTTGATACCACTGAAGCAAAAAAATTGTAGCTTGTTGAGTTTAAATGTAAAATACACAAAGGTATTTGTAAATAATATTTTATTAATAATATGAATTGCACAAGGATGATTAAATGTTACAATGAGGCCCTACTTATATACCTAGACAGGTTTCCTTTCATGATTGGGCATGTCTTTTAGACATGCCTTTTCGCTTAACTAATGACTATTTAAGATAAATAGTATTTTGATTATTTATTATTTATTTTTATTTATACTCATTTGTTTTATATAATCTATATTCATAACATATCCACACTTGGAGAGACCATGCAGGACCTCTATGAGGAGCTTGTGACCATACATAAGGCAGTTGTCTGCTTACATGACATGCAGCGGCAAAGCAAAGAATTTTTCAAGATCCTTAGGAATTTGCAAGCTACCATCACCGTCATGAAAGAGTGGAAAATGTGATACAAGGGGGCACTGCTTACCTTGGTGAAGAAAATGAAGCCACGGGCAAAGCTGGATAATCAGGAGTTCATATGTTGATCTAGAACAACAAGAAACTCACCTCTTTCATTGGAAGTATTTAGGCCTCATATGTACGGATATAGAACAGTTTGGATTTCATGGTGAGAACCCACAAGATCCCATCAATCATCTCACTCACTGAAGCTAAACACAAACATCAATTTAGGTAGGAGATCGATGAGTACTTGTTGCAACCGAAACAGATCACCACCCAAGAGGACTTGGATTTGAATAGACATAACATGCAGAACTAAATCGGTGGTTTGGTCCATATCAAAACAACATTGCGCCTACTTGAGAAATAATTTGAGGCTGGCTCCAAATCATTATACCCGGACATTATGGAGGCTAGAGTCTGCTTCCATCTTGACACCATCAAGCAATTTGGGGATGTCATCGCACAATACAGAGCTTGGAATCAATATCTGACCGAGAAGAATAAAGTAGAATTTGTTGAGGTGGATTTCACCCAAAATCAAGCATCATAGTGTTTTTTTCTTGTTAGGTTGTCAAGTTGTCTCTACCCTATTTTTTCTCATATGGGTATGGGTGGAAAATGTAATATTATTTGTAATTATTTGTAAAAGTGAAATTCCAAGTGTCCATATTGGAATGTGAATATTTATAATGTAATGTAATGAGTCATTTTGTAAAGAAGTTGAAGAGTCATGAGGGGATTCCAAGATTCCAAAAGGGGCATGTGAAGAGTCACCCCCTTTTTTATAAATATATCCTCATAACTCATGTAATAGGCTTTTGGGAGCCAAGCTTCTTAGGCTTAGGAAGAGCCTGGGAGTTTTGTGAGATCCTTGGCTTCTCTGTAGTGTAGAGGGAGTATATTCCTTTGGAGGAGTAGGTGTTGTAGACTTTAAGTTCCACTATTGGGTCAAGTGGTTTTTCAATGGTGTATGTATGATTGGAACTATCAATTTTAATAAAACTCGGAGTTGGCATGCTCTCATGCATATATTGTGGATATAGTAGGACTACTCTTGTTGTATTTGAAATATATGTTATTTAACTTACACATATGATTATGAACTATTTCGTTTGCATTTGTATGAATCTTGTTGGATGTGTATTGATTAATTAATATATCGCCTTAACTTTTAGACTATTCCGCATGTTAGTTCGTGTGATGTCATTTTGCTTGTGTGTTCCTTCTAAGCTACGTACTATTATAGGCTTCCAAGGGGTGCATTTATTTTCCTCTTTGTGATTTAGAACCGATGTGCATCACACTTAGACTCTCTGCAAGGTCACACACTTGTTCTCACCAAAGACATTGTGCACCACTCCATGTGTTTTTCAAAGCAAGGTTGATCATTAAAACCCCATTGTTGGGACTCCTACTCCAAACAGTGTGAGGTCTAGTTGGGACTTCATATCAGAGAGATCCCCTGAATGTTGGTGAGTCCAACACTGTCAACAGGTCCATTCTAACATATCAAACTGTAACACCTATGTAAAAACTAATATATTTTTATGTCAATGGGTTTGTTTTCGACAAAATCCTCTTTCATATTTGGAAAGTTATTTTACAAATTCTCGAAAACCGCACCCAAATTTGATTACTAAAATAGAAAATTATTTAATATTTAAAACTGGAACATGGGCTGCAAATATTCCTTCAAATATTCAAAATAATGACATCTCTGTAAAACATGAGAGATATTATTTTAAATAGGTCCGTTCCCAACAAAAACCTCTTATGGTTATCAAATATTTGTTTCCGGCTGTTCGGAAACTGCACCCAAAGTTATTGCATTTTATAAGGAAAAATATAGTTTTTTACTGACATTTGATTTTTCAAAGGCACCCATTAATTATAATATAACTTTTTGCAAAGTTTCCTCTCATAATATGAGTTACCACTACCTCTTCTCTTTTATTTATAAAAAACTTAAATTTTATGATTGTTGTTGATAATCCAGTTGTTAGCACTTTTATTCAACAGTTTACAATCCCAAAAAATTTCTTCTCTTTTTGAAAGAAAATGGTGATAAAAATGTCCCCAAAAGAAGATAAGAAAGAAGACATCAGGAGGAGTGGAAGGTGAAGCTTTGACTTCACAGTTTGAGCTTGATTTTACTCTCATCGCATGCATGGAAAGCACACTGATGGGGAGTGTGTGGTACCTAGATTTGGGTGCTTTGTTCCACATGACGGGGAATAAATAATTTGTCAGTGACTTGGAGGAGAAATATCTCCATATGCACATCGATATGGGAGATGATGGAAGGTACAACACGACCTAGATTAGTACAGTCACCTTTCAAAGGGATTCAGGCTCCCCTCTCAGGCTCAAGGATGTGATGTTTGTTCCGATTCTAAAGAAGAATCTCGTCTCTATTGCAATGCTGGAAGACTGTGGTTATGATGTGATCTTAGCAAAGGGAAACCATTCTTGAGACATATATCCATGGGACATGTGAAGCAGATTGGGGTTGTGTAAAGAACCTCTTTAAACTAGATGTCGAATACTGTGTTGCATTAAGCACAAAGGCGAAGAAGGTGCAGAGTCGAGATGTCAATGAACTATGGCATATAAGACTTGGCCATTTGTATCATGGCGCCCTAAAGACTATGCAGCATATTACCATAGGACTCCGCAAAGGATCACTAGAGCGGTAGGATACATGCAATGGGTGTACCTTAGGGAAGTAAAAAAAGCCTCATTCCATGATCAGGATTGCAAAGCACATGGATTCCTTGAAAGGATCCACTATGATGTATGTGGAACTTTCTCAACTGACTCCACTACCAGAAAAAAGTATTATGTTATCTTTGTATATGATTTCTCACGCAAGTGTTGGATCTTCTTCATGCGAAATAAAGATGAGACATTCTCCAAGTTCGTTGAATTAAAAGCACTGGTAGAGAAATAAATTGGCAAGAAGGTGAAGGCTCTCAGGAGTGATAATGGAAGTGAGTACATGTCGAATGATTTAAAAAAAATTTGTGCAGAAGAAGGAATTCGATGGGAGTTGAAAATACCCCACAACCCACAGAAGAATGGAGTGGTTGAGAGGAAGAGCTGAAGCGTTGTGGGAATAGCAAGGGCGATGTTGCATGACCAAGGCCTGCCATTACATTTTTGGGTTGAAGCATGCAACACAATGGTTTATTCGGAGAATAGGAGTCCTCATCGGATTCTTGGCATGAGTACACCGGAGGAAGATTTCTTGGGGAGAAAGACAAATGTGTCACACTTCAAGATTTTTGGAGCCTCATTTTACCTCCATGTCTCCAAAGAATCATGGAAGAAGTTAGAGCTGACAATAGAGTTGGGGGTATTTGTGAGTTACATAAAAACTCCTCACAACTAACATGTGTATTTACCATCCCTCAGAATGACATTTGTGTGAAGGGATGTAAAATTTGATGAGGATAAATCAATTATATTTTCTCTTGAGATGGAGGTTTATTTGCATTCAAATCAAAAGCTTTTAGCTCCAAAGTAATAACCTCATGAAGTTGTGGAGCATCCACAAGTTGAGTAGCAGATAGTGGAGACACCCACTCAAGCAGAATCATCTGGATAAGGAATGAAAATAACTAGGGAAGCTGACTGTTGTGTAACCAACTCAAAAAGAGAAGAAAAGAGATATAAACGCCTTAGAAATGAGCCACTTCGAGGGGGAAACCTCCAATACATTACATAAATGAACAATTCTTGGATGATAGAATTCACAAAACCTCCTTTCTATATATAGGAGTCCATGGGGCCATAATGTAATCCTAGTGGGCCACAATGTAATCCTAGCCGACCTAACAATAATAATTTAAGGGCAAAATAATAACAAAATG
>JAXQQM020088752.1:0-31883 GCA_034641835.2 Pinus albicaulis
CCTAATGGAATATGTCTTGATGAACTTGTTAAATGATGTAAATCTGATGTATATACAATGAGTATAGAAGGTAATGATGGAAGGAATGTCAGTATGTGCTAGAACATGATGAAAAGAGTATGTCTCAAGGCATACGCGGATTTGTCTAGACAAAGTAGCGTATGCACGCGGGAAATAACGTGCCAAGTCACGTATGGGCAAAAGCGCTCTAAATATGTAAAACCAGGGGTAACCACCATGGTATTGACCCATTTTATTGAGTAATGATTCATCTATGTGACCCCGTCCAGGAATACCATCGAAAGTAATGTGGTTTTGGCTCATGGTATTGATAAAGGGTAAACCTATATAAGGAGAAGAAATTCATTATGCAAAGGTGTGCAAGAAGTCTGAGCTTGAATGAATACTTCTCTCTGAAGCATATCTGAATGGAAAGGGTTATAGTTGAATGAAAGATTTGAATGTATGATGCACCAATGAAGAAATGATGAAGAAGGGAATCTAGATCTGGAATGTATTTGTATCTGCTAGATCTGTTTATGGAATGATTAGATCTGCGATGAGGCGAACATCTGTCTGAAGTAAAGGATAAAATATGAGTGATGTATCTGTTCTGAAGAATTGCAATGACCTAAATGTCTGAATAACCATACGCTAGTTCACCGCAGAGGAAGCGCGTATATACGCGGGTTTGCTGAAGAGAAAGCGCATATGGGCAGTAAAATTAGCTCTGTAATATGTACAGAAGTATACGTGGGTTTGTATGGTCGAAGGCGCATATATACGCAGGATCAGTGAAAGGAAAGCGTGTATGAAGATTAGGGTTTTCTCAAGTATGAAGTATCAAATGTCTGATCTGTTCTGTTGTGTTACTGCTATCTGTTGATGATGTATGATTGAGCTCAAATGTATGGAGTGGGTCCAGTTTGAAAATATGATGAAACGTGGCCTGCAAGTTGTGTTCTAAAGGAAGCTTTGGATCCAAAGGTAGTATCTGATGAAATGTGGTCCAAGGTGGTGGTGATGAGGTTGTAGCCTTTACCGTGGGGTTATAGCTCTCCTTCTGTGTGAGGCCGGTAAACGAGATCGTGGGTGTAGCTCCCTTCCAAGAGAGGGTCGGGTAAACGAGAGCAAGGGGGTCGTAGCTCCTTCCAGGAGAGGATGGTAAATGAGCATGTGACAAACTGCAGTTGGTAGGAGGCTACGCTAAGACATAATAAAGTTTATACAAAATATTGGCCGTTTGCATAACGTAGCAGGGTTTTCCCCGACTCTGGGTTTCCACCTAAAAATCCCGGGTTTTCATGTGTTATTATGTGAGTGATGATTTATTCGTTCTTACTACACATAAGCTTACAGCTTTTATTGAACATCTAATGATATAAGTGAAGAATTAATGACATAACAAGATCTCTGTGTATACGCGAGTTTTATGAAGGATATCCGCGTGTATACGCTAGTTAGCTTCAGCTAAGTAGCGTATGGGTTTTAGTGAATGGAAAAGTAAAAAGTTTGATTGTCTGCACTAAATACTGATTCACCCCCCCTCTCATTATTTTTCCCAAAAATTGGTATCAGAGCAGGTCCTTCTGCAGAAGCTTGATCGCTTGAAGGAGATCCGTCGAAATGGGAAGTCATGAAGGGTTAATGTCTATAAGGCCACCTCTATTCAATGGAAATAATCTGTTATTCTGGAAGATACGAACAAAAGCATATCTACAAAGTCTTGGTGCAGAAGTATGGGCAATCGTGGAAGGAGGTTATCAGTATCCGGCAAGTATTCCTACTGATGCAGCAGAAAGGAAGAAATATGAAATCAATGCCAAAGTCGTCAATGTCTTATTAGGAAGCATGTCTGAACCAGAATTTTCTAAAGTGATGCAGCTAAATTCAGCAAAAGAAATATGGGACAAAATCATTTTGAGCTATGAAGGAGATACAAAGGTAAAAAGTGCAAAACTCCAAACCCTCAGAATTGAATATGAAAATTTAAGGATGCATAGTGATGAGAGTATTGCCAGTTTCTTTTTACGTCTAGATGATATTGTAAATCGTATGAGAATTTTGGGTGAAACCATAACCGATACTACTCTAGTGGAAAAAGTCTTAAGATCTTTGACTTCAAAATTTGAGTCAAAAGTATCAGCTATTGAAGAAAGGCAAGATCTGCAAACTCTTACTATTTTTCAACTACATGGTATTCTGACTGCTTATGAAATGAGACAAGGAGGTCCCTCTCAAATCAAAGAAGTTGCTTTTAAGGCGTGTGCAAAAGGAAAAGAAAAGGAAGTTGTCAAGGAATCAAGTTATATATCAGAAGAAGAAGAAGCAAATTTTGTAAGGAGACTCCAACCAGGTACTGGAAGATTCAAAGGTAAGCTACCCTTCAAATGTTTTGATTATGGAAGAGTGGGTCATTATGCTGCTAAATGTCCTTATAAACAATTTGAAAAGGGAAAGAGTTATTATGCAAATGAAGATAATAATGAAATGTCAAGTGAAGATGAAGAAGATTCTGACCAAGATCTGCTAGTGCTCATGGAAAAGAAGCAAAAGAAGAAGGCTACTCAAGGAAAGAAGATATCTCAGAAAACATGTGCAGCAGAAAATGAAGAAGAGGAAACATGTATTGATTGTTTTTCTTGTAATCCACTCACTTGTGCATGCAATGAAGAAGATAGTGAAAGTAACAGTATAAGTCTAGAAGCAAATCTCAAGATCAATGATGAAAGTAATTTTTGGGATCAATTTAAAAGGAGGGAATCTATCCTCAAGGATGTGATCTCTAGATTGAATGAACAAATAGAAACAATGAAGGGACATATAGAAATGTATCAAAGACTGCAAGACAAAGTAACCAATCACAGTGAAGGACTTGAAGCAGAAATCATCTCTATGAAAGCAGACCTTGAAGCATCAAATAAGAAGAATGAAGAACTTCTACAATCATTTAAAAAGGAAGGACGTGAAGCAGAAATCATCTCGCTCAAAACAGATCTGGAAAAATCAAATAAGAAGAATGAAGAAATTTTACAAATCTTTGAAGAGAAAGAAAATGGGTTGAAAGAAGAGATCTTAAATTTGAATGATCAAGTAGAAGAAGGAAAAAGGGTTGAAGAAAGCATGATGAAGCAATGCCAAAAATTGGAGGTTGAGGTAAACATTCTCAAAGGTAAATTAGAAGAAAAGGATAAACTCTCGAGGTTTCAAGATAGTACTAAGATTCTAGACAATATTATTAGTAGTCAAAGGTCTCCTTCTGTTAAACTTGGTCTTGGTTTTCATGAAACTGTTAAAGGAGAATCTAGTTCACAAGGAAGTGCTAAAGATTCAAAGGATATCAATGCAAAGCCTGAAGTGTTGAAAGAAGCAAAAGGTCAACCGACAATCATGAACTCTCAAAAGAAATCATTCCCTCCTTTGATCAATAATGTTGAATGCTTTAAATGTCATAATTATGGGCATGTTATAACAAATTACAGAAGCGGATTGTTTCAGTCATAAACAAACAAATTCTATACAGAAAGGTACCCTAGGTTCTTTAAGGGATATTGTTTTTCATGCAACAAGTATGGTCATAAAGCAGCTGATTGCAATAGAAGAAAGTATAGAAAAACACATTATGATCCATATGCTTACTTTTCTAGTCATGCAAGATGTTATGCTTGTAACAAGTATGGACATGTAGAAAAATAATGCAGGATGAACAGATCTGAGAAATTGAACAATTTCCAGCACACAATAAGAAACTTCAAGCAAAGCTGGAAAAGGAAGGAAGACCGGTCAGAAACGTAGGGAATATTGACCCTACTGCAGTCATCAGCTTCTGAAGCTTACTTCTCTTAATGACTGCAGAAGTGATGTGAGATACATTATGGAGCTTAGTAATGTATCTTCACAGGGGGAGCGATGTATGATGATTCTCATGGTTGATTTGGAAAATCTGGTTATGATTATTGCTGACAGAGCATCTGGCATGAAGAAGACAGGTACAGGAAGGAAAAATTCAGGGGGAGATGGAGGAATGTGAAATTTTCTATAATTCACTTTCCATACGCGGGTTTAGTGAACTAAAGCCGTGTATACACGCGAGTTCCAGCAGACACAGTCGCGTATGCATTGATGATAAGAGAATTGGGATGACAGTTGAAGATCAAGAGCAGAGGTTCAGGGGGAGCATCAGTCTGCCTGCTAATGATTGTACTGTTAGCATTATTCTGGTTATACTCATGCTAATGAAATGATACATGGTTTCTTATGTTGAAGATTATGGATGAGCTCGGATTGCTTATTTGATGAAGAATATCTTTTGGATATGATGGAAGTCTTATAATTCAGAGATCCGGACAGATCATGCAGAGATTGTTGCTGATGACTTGCTGTTAAAAGTATTCAGATTGCACAAGCTAAGGAGGAGCCTTGGACATATGGAAAGGATGTTTGGATGCACATTTTCAGGGGGAGCACTAGTCTTGCTGAGTATAATGCATTGTTGGAATTATGATGATTCCTGAAATATGATCTCTCTCTTGACGTCTTTCTGGTATTGGTCATAAAAAGTCATACTTGTAATTTGATAAAAAGGTCTTGTTGAGACCCATGATGTAAAATTGTAATATTCATTCATGTAAGGACTTGTCAAAATTTGTAAACCCACTTGGTTGGGTAGTTGAGTTGAGATGTGTAAACCCACTTGGTTGGGTATTTGAGTCTCATATGTAAATCCACTTGGATGGATCTTTGATGTAAGTATGAGTCATTGGTGATAGGAAGGTCATAGAGTCATGTACTTCATTGAAAAATATGTTTGTAGGTTCAGCATTATCTCAGGGGGAGCATGGTCTCTTCAGTGTAAATCAGATCTGCAGAACGCTTCCTTCTACAAGAGGAGAAAAAAAACCTTGTGTTGGTTTGACATGGTGTCATTGTATTTATCTGTTGTGGTGATCAAACACCATCGTGGTTGCCATCAAGTCCAAAGGGGGAGATTGTTGGCAATAACCCACTTGATGAAGATGATGGAAACCTACTTGATGAATTTGTCCCTGATGGAATATGTCTTAATGAACTTGTTAAATGATGTAAATCTGATGTATCTACAATGAGTACAGAAGGTAATGATGGAAGGATTGTCAGTATGTGCTAGAACATGATGAAAAGAGTATGTCTCAAGGCATACGTAGATTTGTCTAGACAAAGTAGCGTATGCACGCGGGAAATAACGTACCAAGTCACGTATGGGAAAAAGTGCTCTAAATATGTAAAACCAGGGTTAACCACCATGGTATTTACCCATTGTATTGAGTAATGATTCGCCTATGTGCTCCCGTCCAGGAATACCATTAGAAGTTATGTGGTTTTGACTCATGGTATTGATGAAGGGTAACCCTATATAAGGATAAGAAAATCATTGTGCAAGAGGTGGGAAAGAAGTCTGAGCTCGAATGAATACTTCTCTCTGAAGCATATCTAAATGGAAAGGGTTACAGTTGAATGAAAGATCTGAATGTATGATGCACCAATGAAGAAATGATGAAGAAGGGAATCTAGATATGGAATGTATTTGTATCTGCTAGATCTGTTTATGGGATGATTAGATCTTAGATGAGGCGAACATCTTTCTGAAGTAAAGGGTAAAATCTAAGTGATGTATCTGTTCTGAAGAGTTGCAATGACCTAAATGTCTGAAGAACTATACGCTAGTTCGCCGCAGAGTAAGCATGTATATACGCGAGTTTGCTTAAAGGAAAGCGTGTATGGGAAGTAAAATTAGCTCTATAATATGTACAGAAGTATACGCGGGTTTGTATGGTCGGCTGGCACGTATATACGTTAGGATCGAAGTGAAAGGAAAGCGCGCATGAAGATTAGGGTTTGCTAAAGTATGAAGTATCAAATGTCTGATCTGTTCTGCTGTGTTACTGCTATCTGTTGATGATGTATGATTGAGCTCAAATGTATGGAGTGGGTCCAGTCTGAAAATATGATGAAACGTGGCCTGCAAGTTGTGTTCTAAAAGAAGCTTTGGATCCAGTGTGAAAATTGATGAAACGTGGCCCATGGTGGTGCTGAGGGTTGTAGCCTTCAGTCATGGGGTTGTAGCTCCCTTCCAGGTGAGGCTGGTAAACGAGATCATGGGGTTGTAGCTCCCTTCCAGGAGAGGCTGGTAAATGAGAGCAGGGGGTTGTAGCTCCCTTCCAGGAGAGGCTGGTAAACGAGCGCAGGTGGGTGCCTGCGTGCTGGTAGGAGGCTGCACCAGCACATATGTTGTAAGATGTTTTCTCTATAATAAAATATTGAAGGCTGAGACAACGACAGCGGTGGTTTTCTCCCGACTTGGGTTTCCACCTAAAATCATAGTTTTCATGTGTGTTGCTTATGTGTGATGATTTATTCTGTTCTTACTGCACATGTTTACAGTTTATTTAACATCTAATGAATGAATGATGGAATGATATAAGTGAAGAATTAATGGCATAACAAGATCTCTGTGTATACGCGAGTTTTACGAAGGATATCCACGTGTATATGCTAGTTAGCTTCAGCAAAGTAGCATATGGCTTTCAGTGAATGGAAAAGTAAAAAGATTTGAGTAAGTCCGAAATACTGATTCACCCCCCCCCCCTCTCAGTATTTTTCCCAACAATATCAAAACCAAAAAGGTTACTACAAGGACCTTCCCTATGACGACCTTTTTTTTTTAATTATTCAAAGTACTAATGAAGTTCCCACATAACTTAAAATTTACATCATTATTGAAAAAACATAAATTGATATGCATACATCAATAGTCATAAATTTCAATTCAATGATCATGAAATTTACAATTACAATCTGGTAATTATAAATACATCAATTATGAATAACACAATGTAACGTTTACCTAGGAGTGGAGTTTCAATTCTTCGACTTGTTGCTACTTGCACTGCTCTAGATGTTGTTCACATCCACTTCGAATGTTGATGTGTCCCGGGTGAATGTTATTGACTCATTGGTTTACCTCCTAGCCTTCTCCTTTGGTACTCTTCTTGCTCGTGGACCCCCAATTTGCAATGGGGTTGTACAATAGAGGAAGAATGCCAGTTGGTGGAGGTGATCACTCTTGGAAGAAGATTCCACTCTAAAGACCTCCACGACACCAAACTCATTATACCTTGTAGTCACTCACAATAGCATTATCTCATCCATCCAGCCATTTGTAAAAAATGGTCCCCTCTCCCATAGCTTTCCCCTTATTTTATAGGAGGCTTCATAGGTGACACTTGGCACTTCATGCATAATTAATTATTTGTATTAATCCAAAAATTTGATTATTCACCCAGCCATGTGTCATCCTCTCACCAAGGCTCGCCAAAATAAGTTACTTAAATTTTAATTCAAAAGTAGTATTTGTCCTTACCCCAACATGTCTCCCTATTTCTTCTCCTACTTGTCTCTTGATTCTTGATCAGGTGCTCAAAATTATGCTAAAAAATGAAATTTGTCGGAATAGTGTGGAACCTGAACTATCGCTTATATATCTTCGTTTTGAATCTGGAACAACTCATTTTGTGAAGAAATGACATCGTATGCTCCCATAAACACATTCTGTTCGTTTTCCCAAAAAGGGAAAATTTTGAAAAAATGGTGCAGGTTGCCCAGTCAGTAGTCTTTACAAATGATTGGCCATGGTTTACTGGTCAAATGTTGATTGGGTTGATGGGGCCAATCTAGCCTCGCCACTTGTCTATTTTTAGTTGGTGTTGTTTGGCGTGATTTTATTGGTTGGAATGATGGCCAACCACATGTTTCCACGTGGCCCAACTGAAGGCCACCATGTGGCAACACCGCGACCACCAAAATTGGTTGAATTTTCAGGCTGCACTCCATAGGATTCAAAACTGTGATCACATATCTAACAACACAAAAATCTAACCATTGGGCCAGCATTATTTCTTATTAACTATGGCCGCAAACCTTTTGATAAACATTATCTAGTAGAGGTTCAAGGGTAAGGGGCCAGGGCTTAGCCCCATCCCCCCCAAACAACACTGCATGTGACCATAGATGGATACGGAGGGCATGGAGGATAGTCACCTACCCAAACCGCTACCATAATGCCCATGTGCCTGCTAAGACCCTAATCGCCAATGGTTAACTTAATGACCCAGTATTTTTTATTAAAAAAAAAATTGGCACCATACCATTATAGTTTCAAATTCTAATTTATGGTGTTATTGAGAATTTTAACTGTCCAACAATTTTGCCCAAAAATCTGCGAAATTTTTTCTTGGTTAGCCAAAATCAGGGTGAAATTGCAGGATTGGTTCGGATTTTAGGGAATTTGTAGTGTAGTTAGCAGCAAAACTAGGGAGGCTCATAACTTCTTCAGTTTTTGACCAAATTAGGATCAGAAAGAGCCTAGAAAGGAATTTTTTAGTATTTTGAAGTTTATGGAATAGGTTTTGAAGCTATTTGAGAACTATAAATGTATGTGATCACCATTTTGAGCATAATGAGAGAGGGTCAAGCCATTCAAAGCTATACCAAGGAGATGTAGCCTAGGAGGGGTGAACTCGATCATCATTTGTTGTGTTGCGGTTATTTTTATGGTGTATTTGTCTGTTGTTTATGCATATTTCAGAGTTTCTTTTCATGTTTTATGTGTTTAAAAATTAGCTCAAAATCTCTCAAAAACTTAGTTTTTAACACTTATAATTTACAAACCCTCAAGCACATTTTCATTAAGATATTATACACATAAATTTTGGTATCAAAGCTTAGTTTTTCTTTGCTATTGTGAGGATTTAATTGTTTGCAAGTGTATGTGATGCTTTCAAGGTTGAAGTACTTAAGTTAGGTCAAGGACAAGGAGAGAAAAATTTCCACAATCTCCACCACAAATGTTTCCTCAAATTGTAGTTCAAGCTTCAGTAAGCATGTCACATGAAAGAGGAGCTGATAATATGTTAGATGAAGAAAATAATTTCAGAAAATATTTCTTTGACATGACTTAAATGGTGAAAGTTCTCTATGAAGAGAGGGCTTCAAGATTGTAGGTTGAAAGCTACAAGCCTTCAAAAGGAGAGGGTTCTTTTGGAGGAAAAGGAGGAGATGATGACAAGCCTTCAAAAGGAAATGGTTACAAACCACCCTTTTCTACACCATCATATTCATTTCCATCCTCACCTTCATCTTCTTCCTCTTCCACAAAAATTGTTACTCAAACACATCCACATACCCCAAGGGTGCATGGTAAATACTAAAAATCTCTTATTAAAAATTGATATCAAATTTAAACTGCCTATGTATAATGGTGAAGTGAATGCTGAAATACTTGATAATTAGTTTTGTCAACTTGAATTTTATTGCAGGATACAAAACATCAAATATGATGAAATAATGATTCAGTTGTCTTCATTGAGGTTGGAAAGTGTTTCTTTGATTTGGTGGGAAGTCAAAACACAGGAGGATATGAAAAAACACAGTAAGGTCTCCACCTCTTGGATATAATTTTTTGTTGCACTTAAAAGACAATTTTATCCATTAGCTTATATGCAAAAAGGCTATTATGGAGTGGAAAATTTTTAGACAACTAAAGGGTCAGATTGTGCAAAGCTACACTCAAGAATTTATAAGAAGGTGTTTGATATTAGGTGTAGACTTGAATTCACAAGACACTTTGTTGAAATATATTGGAGGTTTACATAGTTACTTAAGGCATGATATCCTTATGTTTAATCCTATGAGTTTAGATGAGGTTTTTGTTCAAGCAATGCATCTTGAGGCAAGAGGGAAAAACATTTCTCAAGAGGGTAGCAAGAAGCCATTCACAAGTGGAGACAAGGGTAAGAGTAAGTTAAAATGGAAAGGAAAGAATAATTCATCTATCAAGAAGTAAGGAGAGATATTAACATGCAAACATTATTCCAAAGAGGGTCATGATGAAGTTCATTGTTGGAAGCTTCATCCTGAGATGAAACCAAAGAGTTTTAACAATAAAGGGAAGCAAAAGACATCTGCAACTACACAACATTACTTAGGCTCTGATTCGGGAGATGAAAAAAAGATAACAACAATGGTAATGAAAGGTAAGGACATAGCAAGCACTAGCTCTTCAATTTGTCCTAATTGTACCCAAGATGAGAAAACTAGAATTTCACTTTTCCATATTCAGGTGATTTCAAAGCACACCAAAATTGATACACTCTTTAATAGTGGTTCACAAGAAAATTTTATTTCCAAAGACTTAGTAAAGAAATTAAACTTAGAGACCATTATTCATCCAATACCTTATCCTTTAGGTTGGATATGTAAGAATGCAAACTTACAAGTTACGAGGAAATGCATACTCATATTTGCAATTACAACAAACTTTCTTGATGAAGTTGAACTTGATGTAGTTCCACTTGATATCTATTGAAATGTTTTGGGAAGCCCATATTTTTATGATAGAAAAGTTATTTTTCATCCCCATGAAAACAAGTATCACTTGTTCAAAGATTGTATAGAGTACATTTTTATATCACATCGAACTAAACTAAATCTTTCACTTGTAAATGCCGGAAAAAAAGAAGATACTCATTAACTCTAGCAAGAATTTTGTGCTTTTAATGGTCAAGCAAAAGAATGATGTTGAAAATGAAGCTTTTAAATGCTGTGACTCAAGATTAAAATATGATTTGGTTGATTTCGTTAACCAATATGATGTGATGTTTTAGGATCCAAAAGGATTGCCTCCCAATAGTGGAATCCAACATGAAATAAAATTGTAGCAAGACTAACCTCTTCCTAACATTGGCATATACAAGATCTTAGTGATGGAAAGTGTAGAAATTAAAAAAAAAAATTAAAGAGTTGTCAGGAAAAGGGATTGTTAGTATGAATCTTAACTCCAAGCATATGAAAAAACACCACTTTAGCTGTGCATAACAAATAGCCCTAACAACAAATATGGCTGCCAATATCCTTAGATCTACAGTTAGGTGATCAAGATAAATGCTACAAAAATCTAGATCTATGCATTAGAATACATTAAGCAGTAGAAAAAACAAGATTTACTCCATGCATCCAATAGACAAGACAAGAATATGTTGAATGAATTTTGTATTAATGGCACCTGGGAGGAAAACACGGGAGGGTGTTCCCAGTTCTCCTGAATGGGATGGGTTCTTGTAAGTCCTCAGCACTTCAGATCTAAAATTTCTCTCTCTTGATGGTGTAGAAAACCCAGAAAAAATGGTAGCAAAATATGACTATGATGGTGGATCAATAGTCAGACCAAAATTATAGATCCAGAGTGATATTTTGGCAACAAAAGGTGGTAAATGAATGGGAAAACCCTTCTATTTATAAAAAAATATTGAGTTAGTCTAGATATTGATGAATAATTAAAATATTATTAGCCAAATCAAGATCCAAATTTTATGGAATATTTTATTATATTTGTTGGAGGGAAAAGGAATTTGACTTGGGTCAAATCCCTTCATTTGTAAATAATAAATAAATAAATGATTTATTTATCATTTTAAGGATGTGGTTGAGTAATAACCAAATAAATAATGATTTATTTAATTATTTAAGGGTGATTTAGTCATATTCAACAAAGAATATTATTTAAATAAGGTTTAAATAATTATTCTTAGGAAATAATAAGATAAATAATGATTTATCTAATTAATTTCCCTATTTTGGGTTAAATATAACTAGGAATGTTAATTAAATTGTTGTTTAACTAATTATTCCTTGACGAGAATAAAAAAAATGTAGATTTATTTAATATTTCTTCATGGGGTTTCCTATTTAGACCATAAACAACTTAATAAAGGTGGTTTACTAAGTTATTTTTCATAGTGAATGAAATTTTACTTAGGGTAAAATTGGTCTTACATGGTGTACTTGGGTCCATCTAATAACAATAGGTTAGATGACCAAAAAATGGTGTAACAGGTTGCCCCCTAGCGTGTGAGCATTAGGAGATAATCGTATGACCGAAGTACATTGTAAGAACTCAATCACTAGACATCGAAGTGGAAGTCAAAGAGAGAGAAGTATAAGGTAGACCAAAGTGTTGAAAGAGCTAGACCCTGAGGAGACGAGAATTACAGGTGTGACAAGTCTCTTTGACGAGTGAGTACCTGTGCTATAGGAAACAAGGGAGGCATACCTATGCCCGCTGAGGCAAAGTACAAAAAATAAGGCGTCCAGTAAACAAAGGGACTGAACAATATAGTACATGATAGCATAAACATGAGCCAGATAAAAAAACACGATAATGAATCCCACATACATATTGTGATTGGGATAACAGCCAGGACTTGTACAATAATATCTAAGTACATGAGATATAAATACAACCGAGATGCCCCTGAAAACAGGAAAGGGCTCTGAAAATCTTACTGATACATGCAAACAAAAAGGCGCTGCAAGCGGCTGAGGCCGACATCATCAAATGTATGGAGCTACATCAAAGGTTGTAATGAAGAGGTCATGCGAGTATGTGGGGGCATACCTATAGGGACACCCCCTCATGAGGGCTGAGACATCTCACACACACTCGGGAATCACCGATATTAGCTGTTGCATCACTGAACCATCAATTTTACGGATCTCAATCATGCTGAAAGGAACTAGAGTTGAGAAACAATCAAGTCAAAGGGAAATCAGGAGTCCCTTTGCCTGATCTAAGGCACCGAACAAGAGTGGAAGCTAGAACCAAGGTACACCGCCCTCTAGACCTGTCTTCTGAAATGAATGAGTTGATGTCGACAGAAGGAGGTTAGCCATAGGTGAGGCAATAAGGGATCCTCAACTAAGGCACGAGAGAAAATAGTAGAGTGACTGATAGGCTGACACCAATGATGATGATGAAATGGGGGTACTGCGTAGTGAATAGACGACTTCCCTTGTTAGAGCATAAAGGTCATGGATGACCTGGTAGCGACTGACACAATATCATACATAGGGAACAGTGGGATTGAAGGCCATAATGTCCAACACGAGAGAGGGACCAAGCAATAAAGGATGGAGGACTATAGCGGGATGCAAAGGGACTCAGGATAGACTCCATGAATGCAATGATGACTCAACTCAGATGCTCTAAACAAGGGTGACTCGATGGTGTTGCCACAAAGAAAATTTCTAATGGGGACCATAAAAACATGAGTACAAGATGTTAACTCACAACGAAAGTTGACACGAGCAAGGACAAGTATGGAGGCAAAGTGGTGCCCCCAGTACGAGTGTTGCAAGTGAAGAAATTCGATTTTGAGGAGGGGTGAAGTGACACTTCTTGGAAAAAATGTGTCCTAGTGAAGTATCAAATCACTAAAAACTAACAAATACCCATTTGAGGGCTATATGAGAGCTTTCCAACGGTACAGAAAGTTTGGTAAACGGAGCTACGGTTTGGCCGCAAAAGGCGAAAGAAAAAATATGGGTTTCCTTTTTAATAAGGCATTTTCCCTCCAAATTCACTCATTTGAATGTGGAGTTGTGGTGAATGTAGAGAGGAGAGAATGCCCTAAATCTTGCAGTGAGCATAGCGGACAAAACCGACCATTGGAATCTAGATCTGTCAGTTGCAGGTAAGAGGCCTAACCCAACTATTTCTTTTCAGTCGATTGAAAGTTGATATTAGGTCCCTAGGGCTCAGGAACAGACCCTTGCTCCTCTTCACAGCTGGGTCACACTTTTTGGGGCAAAAAGTGCGACCTGGGTAGCAGGTTTTGAGAAAAAAACTGTGACCTGTCCCAGGTTTGGGCCTAAAAAGTGCGACCTGTCAGGGAGGGGTTTTTCTGTGTTGGTTTTTGGCTGAGTACTAGATTTTTATGATGAGATACAGTCTAAACTATCTATATACTGACAAATATGATGGTTTTTTGTAGATATGGCATAATTATGGATCAACTGGAGAGAGAGAGACTTGGGTGTATTACGGTCGGAGCTCAGGGAGGATCAAGGTGTCTGCAGTGCACTGGCCAGGTTTGGGGCTCTGAAGTTTGTGGAGAACCCTTTGATGAGAGCTAGAGAGCCCTTATTGGCTCAGATTGTCAGATATTGGGACTCGGAACATGAGGTCTTTAAAGTGCAGGGGCACCGGATCGAGTTGACGGTCCAAGATATATATTTCTTGACTGGTCTCCCACCACTTGGGATGGTAGGGAATAATCAGCCAGTATTACCGTAGGGGCAGAATATCATAGAGTTTGTAGAGCGTCATTATCGATCAGGTCTCCAAGTCAAGGGGACTCGGATACCCATCAGGGATTTGGAGAGGTTCGAGACCCGTGCTATGGCCGCAGCGGTGCTGTGGATCCTGGGCAACCAGGCACTCCATCACATCACTGGAGGGCAGATGATGCTTGTGGAGAGTGTTTTTAGTGGGACCTACTATGGGTGGGCCCAAATGATGCTGTCGTCATTGAAACAACAGCTATCGCTATGCAAGTGGCAAGAGAACCATGACTGTGCATATGGTACAGTTTTGTGCTTGTTCTTCTTTGAGAAGATCCCAATCCTTTGACCTCACATACAGCTCCAAGATGGGGGCCCGAGAGAGCCTAGGATGCGCCAGTGGGGGCGACTACTGTGTAGAGGAGGAGGTGGGGTAGTTGGACGGGTGTTCTGACCCGAGTTCTTTATTCATTGTGATTAGATGCCACTGTATACATATGACTATCCCTATAGTGGGATGAGTTATTGTGGGGACCCAGATTTTCCACTGCCACCTGGTCGAATATGGGGGCTCGATTCTAAGTGAAAAATTGCTAATATTTTATGTGCATGTAAAGGTCTAGAATATTTTATGTGGTACTGATTCTTTCATTTTTGGTATGCAGATACAACACCGGTAAAACCGGCCAGATATATGGGACTGTTGGCCACCTATAAAATTTGTTCTATCAAAAGGTGGCCAAAACATTGTTCAGTCTTCAAGAAACACTTTCATGGCAAAAATTTTATCTCTTGAAGCCTTTGGAAGATCTCATGCTCATGTCTAAAGGTCTTCACTGCTGATTCCCTCCAGAACTCAAAGGTTTTGCTGAAAATTCTATGAGAAAGACTGCTGCAAAATCCCCTCCCTCCCCTTTCTCCATTCAGAAACTAACCTTCATTTGTTTCCCTTTTCCTCCGTAACATTCCTCTTTTTTTATGTTTTCCCCTTCTTCCATCCATGAAACTCGTTGTTGCATAGTTTAGAACTCCTTTTAAAATTGTAGCGAAAACCCCAAAACCCTTTGAAAACCATTAAAAATCATGAAAAACCCCATTTTTTTTATTAAGGGTTTAAGCCCCCTTGGGCTAAGTTTTAAAACCACTTCCCCCCACATGCCCACATTCTAGAACCAAGCGCTAACCTTCTTGGTGCTTATCGCATCACAAAAAATCTAAATGCGCAAGTCTTTGCCATGTTTGAAAAGTTCCAATGCGATTAGCCCATCGTTATAAAGTCTGATCGCACAATCGCATCGGAGAAATACAAATGGGTTGATTTAAAAGACCACATCAAAAGTTCCGATGCGATTATCCCGTGCTTTAAAGACCCCCAATTATATTATTTTTCATATAAACCATAAAGCCCGCCTCGGTGCTTAAACCTTGTGATATTTCGTTCCCGATCTATTTTTCTTTTGTAAAGTCTTAAAACCCACTTTCCCAAAGTTTAAACTAAAAAACCAAAGTCACATGTTGAATATTTAAATGGGTAGATTTAAAGACCGATCGCGCAATCACAATCGGAGAAAAATACAATGGGTTGATTGAAAAGGCCGCATCAAACTTTCCGATGAGATAAGGACTTATACGTATAAACTCTCCCCCCACCTTTTCATTTCATATGACTTTCCACCAGAGACCAAGTGTTAAAGATCTCGGGCGCCAATCGCATCGCAAATATTCAAATGGGTTGATTGAAGGACTAGGTCTAATGGCCCGATTGCGATTGGCCCTTTTTTTTATGTATGCCCCGGGCATATTACTTTCCGTAAAGTCCAAAGGCCCTGCAGTCGGGCGCCTATCCACCTTATACATATTTTTTTCCCCCGAAGCATAAAACCTTTTTTTAATTCCAAAGTTTTAGTTTTTATATATTATAAGGGTCTTACCGTCAATCTTTTCTAAAACAAATCCCTGACGTTGATCGAAAGCCGATCAAGCGGCCAGCGCTCCATCACATCGGATTTTTTCAATCGCATCGCAACTTTCACATCGCGTCCACTTGTTTCTCCTGTCGATTGGCCATACCCCGATTCATTCTCCACCATTGATGTAATATTTCGATCGACAGCTTGCGCTTCATCGCATCGCATGTTTCAATCACTCCATTCGCTCGCCACCCCCAATTGCGATCCCCCAATTGTGATTCTCCGATTGAATCCAGATCGGACAGTCCAAAATCACTCCGCCTTATTTCTTCTCCCCGCTCTCCTTTTTCCTTTTTTGTGCAGATCTCCACCGTTGGATGCTTTCATCCAATGACTACGCTCCTCCTCGAAGCCTCCAAAGCAGCTTAACCTAATTACGTAGGATTTATTAATGTTTTGTTTGTTTCACAGGTTTTTCCCATACTGCGAAGGAAAAGAATACAAAAGGTCACGATCTTCTGGCCTATGGTTATCAAAGGGAAAGGGATTAAAAGGGCTCCACTCCACGTTTTATCAATGCTTTATGGGCACTGATACCATAAAGAGCCCTGCGTGGCCCTGCACATCGACAAGACACTATGTTTAAAACACGATTTAAAAGAGTATAAGTTTGAAGAACAGAGCGCAGCAGAGAAGAAGATTGAAGACAGAATTGTGGGGATCACGGCTAAGAATGATTATCAAAAGCATAATCCCCCCAAATTAAACACATTTAAAGGAAAATCATAAGTTCTTAACAGACGGAAAGGCCTCCACCGCCACATTCGAGGGAAATTGATTCCTCAGCTACCATAAGTGCCACCTGTGCCTCAAAGCATTCAAAACAGAGGCCGAAGTTGTTGTTCGAAATATGATATTTTGCCTCAGCGCAGCTAGGGAGTTACTTCTGCAAGGAAATAAATGCAAAAATATCTGCAGAGTAACTCCAAACATGACACTAAGCCTCAAAGTCAATAAAAGTTCCCACTGAGCTTAATTCATAAATGTAAAAGAGTTAATACAGACCAGAATGTTTGTGAACTTCTCCATCGAGCCCCTCAAAGGCCGAGAAGTCTTGAATCTGTATTAATTGTCCTAAGAGATATTTTATCAGATCTCACCTCCTCATTCTTCTATAAATACTTCTGTAGAAGATGAGAAACTGTTGGTTGCAGAACTTTGAAATACATTTAAGCTTAAAACTTCTGATTGTAAATAGTGTTCACTGGCCCTTGGAGCTCTGCTTGTGATAGATTAGTTAGGCTGAATAGTGAAGATGATTGCTGAACTGAAACATTGGACTTGAAGACTGTAACTGGTTTGACATCAATAACAAGCTTTTTCTTGGGATCCTGGTCTATATTGCTGGTGAAGTTCCCCTTTCTTTGTTATTTTTTTTCCTTCTATGTATGTCATATTGTCCACTTTTCTCTGATAAAGAACAGCATTTATAGAGTTAGGACCTACTGTATATCAGTAACCTTCTCTGACTGATATGATTTATCTCGATGTTTTCCTCCAAATTGTTTATTTAAGAATGATTTAATACAATTAAGTAGTTAGGAATGCTGGAGTTCCCTCGTCCTAATGTTTGCCTTAAACATTGTTCTTGAAAGTTATTTTCCTTATTTGCTTATTAAAGTTAGACTAGAAAAGTGATGGTTTGCCCTGTTTCTAGCTTCTATTCTCCAAAGGTAGATTTTGAAAGTTTCCCTTGGTATTGACTGAAAGCAGACTAGGTTTAAAAGTACTTTATCTGATCTTAAGTTACACTTTGTTTTTCTTATGTGTTTTCATACTTATAAAGGTAATTATGCAGATTACTTGATTGTTTGTTAATTAAGCTGCTTTAATACAAACTTTCCCAAGAATTCAATGGCTATCCCTGCACTTGGTTGGTTTTAAATAGTTACTTAAGAGGCTTTTCTTGTTTGGACTGACTATAAATCCTTTGTGAAATTATTGTCAGTTTCCACCTCTCCAACACTTTATTGTTTCCATTCCATCGCTCTGATCTCAATAATATTGTGATGTAGATGACTTTCCCCTTGGATCACTCTTGATGTTGTTACTCAATTAAAGCCATGTTATGACTCCATAGCCCAATGGACTAAAAACTAGCGTTATATATATCTCTTTAGCCATAGCTGTTCTATCCACTTGCAAACTTCTCACCTTTGAAACTATTTTCACTTAGGACTTTCCACCTCAAACAGTATTCATGTTCAACCATCCAAAAAACAAAACAAAACCCTTGGCCTTCATAACTAGCCTAACATTATTACCCCAAACTTCAAAGACAAATCCATATTTGCACTTATTGGAGAGATCCTTCTCTGGATTGAAGAGGGCTAGATCCTAGAATCCCAAAGTTGGTTGAAACGATGTTGCTTCTGCAGTTTTAGTCTCACCAATCTACTAAAATTACAGATTCCTAACATTTCTGGTGACTCCACTGGGGAATTAAGTGCATTTTATCTTACACACCCTTAGGCACTCAAAAGACCCAAGATCTCTGGTTAGATTGGTATCTCATTGCTGATGGTGGACAACAACCTACTTCAAACAGTTAATTCATCCACCTGGTGACTCCACACTCCACAATCCTGAACAGACCTTAAGACTCCACTGGGAAGAACCCTCATCATTGTAATATATTTCAAACTGAGTTAGAGGACTGTAGGATCAAAATGTGTACAAAAAGATTAGTTAACCTCTTAAATATTGTCATATCTGGTTTAACTTTTCTTGTTTATTTGAGTCTAATAAACACAACATAGTAGCTCCTAGAAAGATTCACACTAGAGCCCATCTTGACCCTAATCCACCTGAGAAAGTTGATAACCCAGAAAGTATCCTTAGGAAGTCTCCTAAGATAAAATTATCAGTTGTTTTCAGATCACCCTTGAGAGCTAATTCAGTTCCTGAAAATCTTGTAGCTCCACAAGAAATACATGGTGGTGGACCATTAAACATTTTACCTCCTTAGGAGCTAAAAAATTCCACCTGGCGACTCCACACTCTAAAAATCCCAAAAGACCAAATGACTCCACTGGTAGAAGACCCTGAACTTATTGACTAGAAACAGTGACCTCTTTCTTGATTTACAAACATGATTCCAAGGACACAATGGAAATATGCCCCAATGAGTAGAGATCATATCCCTAGGTTTCCACATAATATGCCCTAGGTGAATTGGGATGTGCCTGTTTTTTGGGGTGAAAATTTTGATGACCTTTTATTACATCTCATCAAATTTCATATACATATATGGAGGTTGAAAGTTGAATGGCATGAAGATTGCCTAATGAAAATGTTCATGTTAACATTAGAAGGAAAAGCTAGGGATTGGTATGAATGCTTAAGATCTAGTAGTTTGTTTTCTTTAAGAGACCTTGAATATGTGTTCTATGAGAACTATAAAGAAAACACTACATCATTATCATTAGGTGCAATATATTATGATCCATCACAAAACATCACCCAACACATTATAGATAATGAGGAAGCTTTGGAAGAGATGCATCCTGAAGATCTTTTAACAACCATTCATGAGTTTAATATCCTATTGAAAAATTTTAAGAACATAGATGAATCAGTTGAGGAAGAGATGATCCAAGCAGTAAAGAACATTCCTCAAGATATCCCTGAAAACTCAAATATTGATTCATCATCCCTTATAGCCAAGGCTCAAGAAGACATCCAGCCTCAAAATCAGTCTTCGCAAGAGACAAAGAACTGTTGTACTCCTGTTCAAAGGAACATAGAAACATCCTTCCCTTTGATAGAAAAAGTGATAGATCAGACTATTTATAAACAGTCAGCCTCTGAAACTTTCTGGAAAAACAAATACTCTTGCCCATTTACATTGAGAACTTTGTTGTACAGATTTAGAAAGTTCTTTTGTAGATCATAATGAAGAAGGACCTGCTGATAACCCAGTATGTTTGATTGGTAGTATTACTTATATTCATGATTCTCCTAAATTTGATCTACCTAGTGATGATGCGTCCCAAAAAAAGATTAATTTTGTAGGATCATCATTAGCGGATTTATGCAAGGAAGATCAGCTCCTTCAAAGGGGTAATGAGCCAGTGCAGACTATTTATGATACTGATGATGAAAGTTTTCAAAGTCTAGAAGCGAGTGAAGATTCATTAGATATTTTCCCTGTTTCATTTCGGATCATCAGTAATAGTTTCCATGTGATTGGGAATCGGCAGACTTTCAGCTCAAAGGATGAGGAGGAAAGAAACGAAGAAATTTTTGGGCAGGTGGAAATCAAGGAGCTTTCTCTTGAGAAAGAGGAAGAAATTAAGCATACCCTTGCTCAAGAATATAATAACCTCCTCATAGAGTACAATCCACTAAACCAAAGAATACTAGGGATACAAGAGGACAACATTGCCAAATATGATAAGTCCTCCAATTCAGATGATGATGAAGAAGAGGGAGAGAAACAGTTAGAAGATTGTCCTATTGAGGATATACCATCTTCTCAAGAAGAATATTTTTCCTTTTTCGTTAAGAATAATGAAGCTTCCAAGAAACTTTTTGAAGATATTCTCCTCAAAGCTGAAGTCTTGGAAGCAGACAATCTACCAATTGTGGAGGACCAAAAGGAAGAGAACCTTCATCTTTTCTTTGTTGATCCTATGGAAGAGTGTGTGGAAATCCCAACTGGCTCAAATTATCAAGCAATGATCCTTTGCAAGAGCCAGAGACATGAAAAGCTGTCAGCTTCTGTGATAGCCTTGATATTGAAGGTTAATCTTCAATATGTTCTATGGATACCTCTGACAAGTAGCCAAAGTTTCTACTTCTTCTTGACATTACTCAGCTGGCTGCATTGGCATTTTTGTATCAAATGATAAATGTAAATACTCCATGTTTAGAATAGGTTAGATAGGAATGTCAATAAAGCTCAGTTCTGAGCATGTAGTTAGTTGTTGTTTTCTGCTTTGAAGAAAAATCAAAGAATCAAAAATACAAAAACAAAGAAAAGAAATAAAAGAGGGCAGATTAAAAAAACAATAAAGGTATAGCCCCATACCAAAAAGAGAAAGAAATCTGAAAGTGTGCAAACTTAAATTCCACTCCTGCAAAACACACTTCTAGTTAGTCAAATTATCTAACCTTGACTAATTAGCTTTAAATTTTCTACTGATAGGATAGTGAATTCGATTTGCCAAACTATTTAATATTGGCTTATCAGTAGATAGTTTAGGATAGAAATTAAAGGTTCAAAAAAATCAAAATCTGAACCAGAGAACAAAGGAGGAGCAGCTCAAACAAAAGTCAAAACAGAGCTATAAAAAGAGAAGGCCATGATGAGAAATTTTTAGATCTTAAGCCTTCCATTTTGTTTTAAATTTTCTACAAAATAAATGTCTATGTGCAGCTTGTTTTTATGCCATAGACCAGCATCAAGTTAGACTGTTTAATCCTGACTTGAATGCTTTTAAACTTTTGTTGTAGAAATTAGAGAATAAAATTTGTTAGACTGTTTAATCCTAACAGATTGATAGAATAGGTAGAGAATCATATGGGCTCAAATTTTTAATCTGAGTCCATAGAGAAATAAGGAGTAGAAATAGATTAGATTTCCTGCTTTCAAAAGAATAAAATGTTGAGAAAAGAGTTTGCCAATCCAAGTGCACTCTGATGAAGAAAAAATGCTATATTAGTAGGATTGGGTAGGTAGAAAGTTTGTATTGATGAAGGTCCATTTTTTTCATATCTGCTAATATGTTTTCAGAGAATATCATCCCAACAAAGGAAGGACAACCCAATGGATCAGGCACAGGTCAGCCTCCCAGAGAACACAATGGATCAGGCACAGGTCAGCCTCCCAGAGAACATAATGGATGTGACACAGGTCAACCTCCCAGAGAACATAATGGATGTGACACAGGTCAGCCTCCCAGAGAATGCAGATCTGAAGTTCTTGATGCCTTCAAGAAGTCACCATCCCCAAGTGGAGCCACTGTTGGCCACCTATAAAAATTGTTCTATCAAAAGGTGGCCAAAACATTGTTCAGTCTTCAAGAAACACTTTCATGGCCAAAATTTTATCTCTTGAAGCATTTGGAAGATCTCACGCTCATGTCTAAAGTTCTTCACTGCTGATTCCCTCCAGAACTCAAAAATTCTGCTGAAAATTCTATGAGAAAGACTACTGCAAAATCCCCTCCCTCCCCTTTCTCCATTCAGAAACTAACCTTCATTTGTTTCCCTTTTCCTCCATAACATTCCTCTTTTTTTATGTTTTCCCCTTCTTCCATCCATGAAACTCATTGTTGCATAGTTTAGAACTCCTTTTAAAACTGTAGCGAAAACCCCAAAACCCTTTGAAAACCATTAAAATCATGAAAAACACCATTTTTTGTATTAAGGGTTTAAGCCCCCTTGGGCTAAGTTTTAAAACCACTTCCCCCCACATGCCCACATTCTAGAACCAAGCGCTAACCTTCTCGGTGCTTATCACATCGCAAAAAATATAACTGCGCAAGTCTTTGCCATGTTTTAAAAGTTCCGATGCGATTAACCCATCCTTATAAAGCCCAATCGCGCAATCGCATCGGAGAAATACAAATGGGTTGATTGAAAATACCGCATCAAAATGTCCGATGCGATTAGCCCGTGCTTTAAAGACCCCCGATTATATTATTTTTCATATAAACCATAAAGCTCGCCTCGGTGCTTAAACCTTGTGATATTTCGTTCCCGATCCATTTTTCTTTTGTAAAGTCTTAAAACCCACTTTCCCAAAGTTTAAACTAAAAAACCAAAGTCACGTGTTGAATATTTAAATGGGTAGATTGAAAGATCAATCGCACAATCGTAATTGGAGAAAAATACAATGGGTTGATTGAAAAGGCCGCATCAAACTTTCCGATGCGATCAGGACTTATACGTATAAACTCTCCCCCCGCCTTTTCATTTCATATGACTTTCCACCAGAGACCAAGTGTTAAAGATCCCGGGCGCCAATCACATCGCAGATATTCAAATGGGTTGATTGAAAGACCAGGCCCGATGGCCCGATTGCGATTGACCCTTTTGTTTTATGTACACCCCGGGCATATTACTTTCCGTAAAGTCCAAAGGCCCCGCAGTCGGGCGCCTATCCACCTTATACATATTTTCCGCCCCCGAAGCATAAAACCTTTATTTTATTCCAAATTTTTAGTTTTTATATATTATAAGGGTCTTACCACCAGTCTATTCTAAAACAAATCCCCGCCTTTGATCGAAAGCCAATCAAGCGGCCAACGCTCCATCGCATCGGAGTTTTTCAATCACATCGTAACTTTCACATCGCGTCCACTTGTTGCTCCCGCCGATTGGCCATACCCTGATTAATTCTCCACCGTCGATCTAATATTTAGATCGATGGCCTGTGCTTCATTGCATCGCATGTTTCAATCGCTCCATTCACTCGCCACCCCCGATTGCGATCCCCCGATTGTGATTCTCCGATTGAATCCGGACCGTCCACGTGTCCGGATCGGATGGTCCAAAATCACTCCGCCTTATTTCTTCTCCCCGCTCTCCTTTTGCCTTTTCTGCACAGATCTCCACTGTTCGATGCTTTCATCTAACGGCTACGCTCCTCCCCGAAGCCTCCAAAGCAGTTTAACCTAATTATGCAATATTTCTTAATGTTTTATTTGTTTCACAGGTTTTTCCCATACTGCGAAGGAAAAGAAGACCAAAGGTCACGATCTTCTGGCCTATGGTTATCAAAGGGAAAGGGATTAAAAGGGCTCCACTACACATTTTATCAATACTTTATGGGTGTCGATACCATAAAGAGCCCTGCGCGGCCCTGCACATCGACAAGACACTGTGTTAAAAACACGATTTAAAAGAGTATAAGTTTGAAGAATAGAGCGCAGCAGAGAAGAAGATTGAAGACATAATTGTGGGGATCGCGGCTAAGAATGATTATCAAAATCCTAATCCCCCCAAATTAAACACAGTTAAAGGAAAATCATAAGTGTTTAACAGATGGAAAGGCCTCCACTGCCACATTTGAGGCGAATTGATTCCTCAGCTACCATAAGTGCCACCTGTGCCTCAAAGCATTCAAAATAGAGGTCGAAGTTATTGTTCGAAATCTGATATTTTGCCTCAGCGTAGCCAGGGAGTTACTTCTGCAAGGAAATAAATGCAGAAATATTTGCAGAGTAACTCCAAACATGACACTGAGCCTCAAAGTCAATAAAATCTCCCACCGAGCTTAATTCATAAATGTAAAATAGTTAATACAGACCAGAATGTTTGTGAACTTCTCCATCGAGCCCCTCAAAGGCCGAGAAGTATTGAATCTGTATTAATTGTCCTAAGAGATATTTTATCAGATCTCACCTCCTCAATCTTCTATAAATACTTCTGTAGAAGATGAGAAACTGTTGGTTGCAGAACTTTGAAATACATTTGAGCTTAAAACTTCTGATTGTAAATAGTGTTCACTCTCCCTTGGAGCTCTGCTTGTGATAGATTAGTTAGGCTGAATAGTGAAGATGATTGCTGAATTGAAACATTGGACTTGAAGACTGTAACTGGTTTGACATCAATAACAAGATTTTTCTTGGGATCCTAGTCTATATTTCTGGTGAAGTGCCCCTTTTTATGTTATTGTTTTTCCTTCTATGTATGTCATATTGTCCAATTTTCTCTGATAAAGAAAAACATTTATAGAGTTAGGACCTACTGTATATTAGTAACCTTCTCTGACTGATAAGCTTTATCTCGATGTTTTCCTCCAAATTGTTTATTTAAGAATGATTTAATACAATTAAGCAGTTAGGAATGTTGGAGTTCCCTCGTCCTACTGTTTTCCTTAAACATTGTTCTTGAAAGTTATTTTCCTTATTTTCTTATTAAAGTTAGACTAGAAAAGTGATGGTTTTCCCTGTTTCTAGCTTCTATTCTCCAAAGGAAGTGTTATCACTCAGGTTTTCCTAGAAGTTGTGTAAGAGGAAAGTATACCCGAGGTAACCACAAACCAACCTTTTAGATGCAGAATCTAGCCAATCTGCATCCAGAGAGGGCTCTCTCTTTATGATTTATCTTTGTTCTTGGAAGGTTTTAGGCTAGTTATAGTTTCAAGATTTTGTTTGGGAAAATGGTGGAATCCACAAACTAAGGGCAAGGTTGAGGACTTTCAGTCCATTGGGCTATGGAGTCAAAGGATGGCTTTAATGGATTTCTATTCTAAACACAAGATGGTATTACAGGGCAAGATAGCTAGAGAGAACAATCCTTAGAATTTAAAGTGGATGGGATGATCTTGAATGGATGAAAGGCAGCTAAGAATCTTTCACCATGTTCAAAAGAAAGAAGTGAAATGACTACAAACAAAGAGCAATGAAGGATTCTTTATTATAGTAATCAACAATGTTTAAATTAGCAAAGCAGGAGCATTTAAGAATTCATGCTTATAACTAATTTAGAAGAAAACATTAAGAACAACCACATTTGAAAACAGAGTACGATTAAGCAAATTCTGTTTCAATCCTTTATGTAAATTATTCAGAAATGGATATGATGGTATTATAAACTAATATAGTATTTCAGACAAAAGGGTAGAAAAACTTATTGAACTGTATTCCAACACATGAATCCTGCAACAAGTCCAGTGCTTTAAATCGTCATCCAGTAAGCCACGAATAAATTTCTCCAAAATGCTTTTATTCCGAAAATCTCAATGTTACAACAGAGTAATAGAATCCACCCTCAATACTCTCTTTGAGGGTTTATTTATACACTAAATAATTGAAAATATATCACACTATCCTAGCCCATATTTTGGGGTGACTAAGGATTAATTTACAAGTAAACAGGAGACAAATGGTCTCGTAGATAGCATAATAAGTAACTGCCGATGTGTTGTTTCCTTTCTTTGTGGATGTGCTGGAGGTAAGTGCTGAAAAAGGGCTCGTTGCTGTCTTTTGGAGTAATTTGTTTTGCTTGCTTGATACTCTTTGTCTTTACGGATACTCTTTAACCTGTGTAACTGATACTCTTTCATCTGTACTCATTTTTATCCTTTACTTGATAGTAAAGATAAAATTCTTATTCTGAAAATAACTTTTATAGAATTTCCAACATTTCATTCCACCATTGATTATCTGGTATCATAGTCCTTTTGAGCTTTCTTAATGTCTCATCTTCTTCTGTGAGTTTGTAAAAGGTGGGCTCATTAGGAAATAGATACTTTATTTCATGTTCCAAATGAAATAAATTCCTCACTCTATCATAGATGTTTCTCCCTGTTGGTAATGTTGATTGTGGTAAACTAGGAGAACAAGCAGCTGTATTTTGAGCATGAACATTTATTTTCTTTATATAGGTTTCTAAGTCCATTATTTGATCCTCTGAGAGCATAGGACTTGGTAACCCACTGTCCAACAAAGCTTGAAATTTCTCCCTGAAAATATTGATATCAACCAAAATATCTGTGCACTTCCTTTCTAAATTCTGCATGAAAGTTCTCTTGATGAAAACTCTCTTTATTTCCAAAACTGTGTCTGTCCTGTCATCAATCCCTAACACTGCAAGCTGTTGTTTTGTCCTGGTGTTCAAAAATTGAATGAGCTGATTGGCCTGCTCAGGCCTGCCTCTTAATTCATTTCTGGTTCTGTTTATTTCTTCTTGGGCTATTTTAACCAACTCATTTTGTTCAAAAATAGCTTGAATAGAGGGCCAAATACCCTTTATTAACTCAATGATGTTACCCCAAAGAATTTCATTTATTTCTTTTAAAGGCTTTTCCAATGAAAGATCTTTTTCCAAAGCCTGAACCAATTTTTCTAACCTTTTTATTTCCCTGGTGTTATCAGCAGCTGTCTTTTTAGATGTATCATATTTTTCCTCCAATTTTACTAATTGCAATTTCATGGTTTGGAGTTCTGTGACCCTTAGTTGTAGACTTTCCATCTGTTTTATTAATTCATCAGAACTCAAACCAGAAGTGTTTACCTGGGATGGCTGTGTTTGCTGACCTGTTGTTGTAGTACCTGTGGTTGATGCCTGCCTGATAGTTTCCTGTTCCTGCAAATCTTGTTCTAATTCCTTCTCCATTTCACTTAGTCGCTCAGTCATATTTAGGAGCAACTCCATTATTTCTTCCTGTGAATTCCCTTTTAGAACTTCTTGGGTCTGAGGGTGCCTTGAGGCTGGCAATTTTAGCTGCTTCCTCAGTGCAGCTATGTCATCATCTTTCTTCTTTATTAATGCCTCAATACTTTTAATGTCTTTGGGGTTATGACCCAAGCCAATGATTATGTCTTCTAAAGACTTTATTCTATTATCTTTAGCCTGTGAAGAGGCCTTCTCAATTTGCAATTGTGCAGTTGTGTTATTCAAAGAATCCTGCAGCGTTATAGCTGCCATGGCTTTATTGGTAAGAGTGGAATACACCATTTCCCAGTTTGTCTGTGCAGTTCTATCTAGTCCAAAGGATGAATGTCCTTTGCCAAAACTTCAAAATTTGTTCTGATGTAATCAGCTGCTGAAGTGGGCTTTGGCACCTTTGTCTTGAAGTGGCTCATCAGCATTTTTCCTTGTGAAAGGTCAAATGCTGACATTAGCCTTTCTTGATTATGGGGAGCCATCTTCATATACTGATCATATACCTTCATTTTTAATGGATCACTCTTTGCTTTAATATTAATGAAGGTTCTTTTAATATCCCCTGTATCTGTTTTTGGTGGTCTGAAAGAGGATACCTCAGTACTCAGTTGCTTTTGTAAAGATTTTCCTTTCTGTGCTGTGTTTGTTTCACTAACTGTGCCAGTTAGTTGACTGTCTTCCCTTCCATCATCAAATACTTCATCTATAATTTCCACATCTGGAAGTGGATCTGATTTCTGTTTTTTGGCCTGATGTACCTGTGAGGTCCCTTTTGGAGGTGTGGTATCTGGAACCTGCCTCTTCTTTCCTATTTCCACATTTAATGGAGTTTGCAACTCTGGAACTTGTGTGTGCTTTGCCTGTGTGGGAGAAACCTGTGATTGTTCAGGTGCTTTGGAAGTTTGTGGTTTCTCTGCCATGACCAAAGTTTCAATGACCTGGATTGCAGGTTCCTTTCCTTTACCCTTTGTTTCTGCTGCAACTGATGAACTGCTTTCCTGTAATGTGTGCTGTAGAGTTGCTGCTGAAGAAGTGCCAATGTAGGGTACCTGAACTTGACCACAAGATTCTAGGTCAAAGTTCTTCTCAACATCTTTCATAATTTTATTCATTTTGTCAGCTTCACTTTCTTCCTCAACAAGTGTTCCTTCAACCCATTCATCTTGATTGGCATATTGTTCTAGATCAGGAATATTGTGGTGTATATAAGGGGATGATTTATTCTTTAATATATTTTCACAAATAAAACCAAATGGGTCATAAGGAACCCAACGAAAAGTTCTTTGGAACTTGCTTTGTAATATAATTTCTGCATCTCGTTCAGCCTCCCTAGAGTTGCAGATGACAGGACCTAATTGACTTTTGATCCTTAATTGGGCTTTCTTCTTAACACTACAAAAATGGATCACATCTGAATTATTCATTTGTCTGTAATATTCCAAGGCAAACAGTCTCATGGGTACATACTTTGGTAACTTGAATGGATGTAATTCACATCCATAGATTCTGATGACTGTATGGTTTTGATACAAATACCAATCTCCAACTTTATAAGTCCTTGAAAGCTGCAAGGTTTTCTTTATTTCATTACTGAGCCTTGGGGGGGGAATTCATGTCAACAAGGTTGTTGCAGGATATACAAACTGATCAATGAACTCAGTGTAGGAATAGGGGGGGTCAGAGGAAGAATGAATTATGGGGGACCAAAATATGACTGACCTGGGATTTCCCTTGGCATCAAGTTTTTGAACAGGGAAAGGGAAATTTTCTGACTGATAATAGATAATGAGATGATAGATGACTGAGGAATACTTAAAAACTTTTTCATCATCCAGCCTCATGAACTGATCATGGATCTTGTTGGCTATGAAGGAGGCAAAGTCATATTTAATCTCAGGAGGCTGCCCAGGAGTAAAGATAGATAGTAAAACCAGTGTTATTTCATCCACATATTCACTGGTGTTGAATCCCAAGATAAAAGATATCATATTTACAATGAGCCTTCCCAATGTATTGAAATAATAAAAACCATAGGGAGGAGACCCTTTTGGCTGATGCTCAGGCAACATGAAAATCTGGCACATGGATTTTAGCTTTTCTGGAGTTAATTGCTTAGTCTTCTCAATCAATTCTTCCATGGACAATGGTGCTAGTTCTTGGTCTGGTTCAAAGTGTAACATGGCATTGATAGCCTGGGGAGTAATGGGAAACAGAACACTTTGATCAGGAGCTATTACAGCCCTTTGAGTGGGATCATAATTTGAATGGCAATAATGGATGATTTTTGGGAAATAAATGACTGAAGGGATAAGATACCTTGGGAGATTGGATTCCCACAACCCTATAAGATCTTGCCCCTTTAAGTATTCGTCTCTGCAGCGACAATAACTCAATAGGGGACTTTCATCAAAATGCAAGTCTTTAATTTGGAAATCTTTATCTACCAAAGGTAAATATTCCAATTCACGGTGAGGGGCATTCAGTGGAGTGATATTCAAAGCTGCCGGGGCCTCCATTTTGGTTCTTGTGGATTCAAAACGGAGGTTTCTGGTTTTCCTCACAGGCCGGGCGGGATTTCTGAAAATGAAGGAAATTGGCACAATTTGTAGGTTCAGGGAGCAATTACACAGTTTTAAAACCTCTGGGGAAGATCTCAGTGATGTTTTTTAATCACTAATTTAGCGAAAAACAAAGAAAACTGATTTTTACTTGCAGCTCGGGGCGGAAAAGGATAAATACCTGTTTTTTGGAAGAAACTGACTTTTAACAGGTATCAGGCGATGGCGGGACTGTACTCGAACACAGGTGCAGCGGAATCTTGGAGAAAAAGTGACTGAAACAGTGGATTTTAATGCAAATTCGAAATCGTAGCAGAGAGCGCAGTTGCGTTTGACAGCGAAAATAACGGGAAAAAACACGAAAATTGACTTTATTTACAAGTTAAAAGGGTTTTTATTTTTCCGAGGAGTGACGTCATCGACGTATGGGCTGACGTGAGCGAAGGTCGGGCGGTAAGTGGTAAGCGGTAACCCCGCACCGTTTTTGGATGAGGGTGGTTTAAGTCGGGAGGGCAGCGATTCCACAAAGTGTTTGCCACGTGGACGGTGGACTATTCAAATACCACCCATCCCCCGCTGGTTAAAAGGCTGACAAGGGATGGGTAGCGGAATTGACAGGGATCGTTGATCTGCGGAGGAGTGATCAAACGGCTGAAATGATGAGGAGATCGCGGAGGATTAAAGCGTGGGCCCGTCGGGCTTTAAAACAATTAAAGTTTAATCTAATCACCCCGGGAGATGTATAATAGGCGGAGAATAAGGTTATTAGTTAATTCAGATAATTAACTAATCCCGTATTTATAATGAAAAGGGAGTCGTGGCGGGATTTTGTTAGGCGCAGGTGTTAAAATGTTGCGTTGGATGCCAGGTGGATGAGCCACGTTGGCGCGGGGTTTTCCAAAGTTTAGTTTAGAAAATAAAACTTCGGGTTTTGTATTTTTGGGTTTAAACATACATATTGTATGTCTAAAGTTTCATTTTTTCATATATGTTTTATTGTATGATAAATCAATTAATACAATTAATTTACCATAGGGGCGGGATTATTATATAAAGGTATAATTTAACCAAAGGGCTTATATAGTGGGTTTTCTTTTGAATGCACGGGGAAATAATTACTTTGGTTAAACTATATAATAGAGGGGTTTTTTGGGGTATTTATAAAAAAGGAGTTATATACTTAGGATAGGGTATTTCATTAGGGATTTAGTAAAATAGAGTTAAACATTAATATGACAAAAGGACAGGGAAACTCAAAACATTTTGCACATCTAAGAAAGTGATAACTTCTGAAGTAAATTGCAATATCTTATCTTCAACACTTAAACTTAGAATAGCAAGTTATCTTGAGGGATTTTTATGGAATTTTGCATGAGTTTCCTAAGTAAAATAGGATTTTACTTAGGACAAGGTTAAATATGGATGATTATAATGATGAATTATCTCAAGTACTTAGGTCTTTTTGATCATTAGGCCGAGGGTCCGGTCCCTCCAGAAGTCAAGGAAATGCCTTGAGCCCCTTTGATCTCCAAATACCTTAGTGATTTGCGGGAAATTAGTAAAACTTTTGAGGGGAAAGTGATGAGGGAAGTTAATGAGTTAGACTTTTCTTGCTGTGATTTTCCAGTGTATTTCCTGCTTTAGCCTTTGTGATGAAAGTAAAAGGATCAAAAAACAGGTAGTAGCATCATTCATCAGATAACACTTTGCAGCACCATCTACCTACCCTATCTACTTAACACTACCATTTTCTCTTCTTTATTAGGGTGCATTTAGACTTGCAAACCCTTATCAATCTTTTTCTTTTTTACAAGGCAAATCTATCTACTTCTACCCTTATTACATCCAAGGGCTCAGATTAAACTGTTGAGCACCTTTTATTCACTCTACCTATCTACTCATCTGCCAAGATTAAACTGTTTGGTCAGATATTTATTCTCTATTCTATAACATGAAATTGAAATATGAATAAGCCAAGTTTAAACAGTTTGACTATTCATGAATTGTGGCAAAAGTTTGACAAGCTGCACACAATTGCTTTATTACAAAAATGAAATAGTAGCGGCATTTGGATTTGCAC
>JAXQQM020076121.1:0-13348 GCA_034641835.2 Pinus albicaulis
GTTATATTTTGTCACACCTCCCATTTTTTTTTTTCTTGTAATAGTTTCTAACTTTCTCCATCCCCAGTATGTAGATATTCATTAGAGTCAAACGATAATAACTGCTTTTCAATTTATTTCGGATAACAACCTTAAATCGTGAATTAATAACCTTTTGTTATCGCTTTAGAACCCCATACATATGATAACATTAGAAACATAATCATAAAGTGTAGTATATAATTTATGTATTACACTATCCCTATATATATATATATATACATATATATATATATATATATATATATATATATATATATATATATATATATATCTTACTTAGATAAAAATATATCTGTGCTGAATATAAATATATCCGTGTACTCACCATATATCTTACTTATTACCAATATTTCTCAGTGATAGTGATGGTTATTAAAGTTGTAATGATTAAAATATATATATTGATTGTGAAGGTCGATGAATACCATTCTAATTATATGTGGTTTACCAAACCCTAATACACATGTAACCCTATCATTCGTGTGTTTTTCAATCAACGTGACATGTGCTTCACCTATATCGAAACTCCCCTGTCTCTTTTTTTTTTGTATGTAGGTCATCCAATAAGGAGTTTTCTGATGTTTTGATCTCTCGCTTTGTTGCTTACTGTGCCAGCGTTCACATGTGAATGAGAAGTGTTTGGTATACCATATTTCTCCTTCTCTCGAGCTGGAAGGAGGCATGTGTACAATCCTCCTGCGCCACCACCTACTCTGCTTCCCAGTTGGCGTGTTCATTGCTTTCGATTCGGGAAACGTGTTTCAACCACTGCACTCCGACTTATGAGCCGATGACACGTCTCATCTACGGGTGGAGAAGAGTATGGTAAAGGTCACTTCGATAGGTTTAACTCGTAACTATGCCGACAATGTGCCTACCGCGTACCTTGACGTGAATTGAATAATATTAAATCCTTTCGAGTGGTACTGATGATTCAGTTCGATTTGTTCCCGATAATCCCCCTCAGGATTTTGTTATGCTCTCGGTTTCTGAGGTTTAATGTGCAACTCTTTCAGCTGAATGTTGCCGATACAGGTGTCGATTTTGGGCTAGGGTTATTGTTTCCCATTTTAAACCCTCCATCGCCAAGGTTCTTTACTGCTCGTTCGCCCTTCGTTTTTTTTTTTCAAGCTTCAGTAAGTTATATTGTCTGGATGTGCATAGCAGGTTTGCGCTCCGTTGCTGACCGGCTGGTAACTCTTGCACCTGGCCGATTTAACTCTGCGTTAATATACCTGTGGCATTCTCCTTCACACAGAGTTAGTCTCTGCTTCTATATTTTGTCACGAGGCTCAGGTTTTTGTCTTTTTTTTTTTCATAGCTTAGTCTTATGATGCAATTTCAGCGTTTGCGGCTTAACTACGGTATATATTTCAGGGTTTACGTATGGTATTACGATTTCCGCCTATGTTGAATAAGGGGTTTGCACATCTGCGAGGGAAAATGTTTGTTGCTTCTACAGGACGACTGATCGTTTTCCTGCACGTCGATTGCATCCCGAGCGAGTTAACCCCTTCACGTTTCAGGTTTATCCTTCTTCTTTGGTTACTTGTTTAAACTAAACCTATTCGCAGTCTTTTCTGATTCATAACGCGACTGTGTTTTCTTTTTGTTGTAGGTGTCACCTAAATGGCTCTCGTCGTTCACGTCTACGCTCTGTCAACTCAACTCTCGACGTCCTGATTTCCAGGGTTCCTCCGTTATCACTTCCTCAAAGGTGTTATTTGGGACGCGGCTATGGCTGTCGAGGAATTTTTTTTTTTTTTCAATTGCTATTGTAGGTGTGTTGGGGTCCGACACTCACGTTTGTATAAAAAGATTCAGGGTTGAATTTATCTCATTGCCGAGGCCCCATAGTTCAATGATTTATGGTTTCAAACTAATATATATATTCTGATTAAATGGGGAGAATATGTATCATACCATTAGTACAGTAAGAGGGTTTCCCTCGTTTTCGCTCCTCTATTGGTGGTATATCGACAACATAGTTCACGGAAGTGGTTCTTGTGCTGGAGGTTTCGACTATCGCTCCAACTGATTCATACTCTTGCATCTGTACATATCACAAATTCCTTATCAGGATCTGCAATTTTCAGGATAGGGGCTGAAATGAGTTTTTGCTTTAGTTGCTCAAAACTGTTTTGGCATTTTTCAGTCCACACAAATTTAACACCCTTCCTTTGTAATGAGGTTATGGGATATGCTATAGCAGAAAATCTCTCCACAAATCTACAATAATAGCCTGCAATTCCCATAAATGATCTTACTGCTGAAACATCAGTTGGGACTGGCCATTCTTTACTGGATTTTATCTTTTCAGGGTCAACCGCGAACCCTTTTTCAGAAATAATATGACCCAGATATTGGATTTTATCTTTATAAAATTCACATTTGCTGAACTTGGCATATAGCTGGTTTTCTTTTAAAGTCTGCAACACTATTCTCAGGTGTTCCTTATGTTCATCCTCATTTTTGGAGTAGACTAAGATATCATCTATGAACACAAGAACAAATTTATCCAAATACTTATTCAACACACTGTTCATCAGGCACATAAATGTGGCAGGGGCATTCGTCAAACCAAAAGGTAGGACTACAAATTCGTAATGCCCATACCTGGTTCGAAATGCTATTTTTCTGATGTCTTCTTCTTTAATTCTAAGCTGGTGATAACCAGTCCTTAGGTCAATCTTGGAAAAGACTGAAGCTCCTCTCACTTGATCAAAAAGACCATCAATTCTAGGCAAAGGGTATCTATTCTTGATGGTTAACTTGTTCAGTTGACGATAGTCAATGCACATCCTAAAAGTTCCATCTTTATTTTTCACAAATAAAACCGGGGCTCCCCAAGGAGACACACTGCGTCTTATATACCCTTTATCTAACAATTCTTGCAATTGCATTTTCAGTTCCATGAGCTCCGGAGGACTCATTCGATAAGGTGCTCGGGAAACAGGTGTTGCTCCTAGTACCAGATCGATTGAAAAATCAATCTCTCTTTTGGGGGGAAGATGAGGGATTTCCCTGGGAAAGACTTCCTTAAATTCTCTGATCACTGGTACAGCATCCAGTAATTCTTCCTCAGTTTTCTGTTCTATTTCTTCTACATGCACTGCATAAACTTGGTATCCCTTCCTAGCTGCTCTTTTAAACTGCAATGCTGAAATTTTCCTTACAGAAATAGGGTTTTGTTTCCCTTTGAGAATAAAAGGTTTCCCTTCCTCATCTACACAATGTAGAGTCTTATCCCAGCAATTCATCAAGACTTTCTTCTTTTCTAGCCAGTCCATTCCTATCAGCAAATCATAGGATCCTAACGGAAATATGTTCAGATTTACTTTTGTTGGAAAACCATTTAATTGTATTGCTGTTTTGGGCAATTTATGTGTTACTTTTCTCTTAGTCCCAGTGGCCAGCTGTACCAACCATGACTGCTGAAATTTTTCAGGTTTAATTTTACATTTTTCTACAATTCCAGGATTAATGTAACTCAAAGAAGCACCTGGATCAATCAAAACAATAATAGGTAGGTCAGAAATCTTACCCTCCATTTCTACCATGGTTGCTTGATGTTCTGCTTGCCGATTTTCCAAGGCTGCACTAATAGTTGGTATATTTCTGGCTATGTCATTTACGGTTGTCGCCTCTCGCTCTCTGCTGATCATATGAATATTTCGATGGGGGCAGTCCCTCAAAATATGGGGTTCTCCATAGCCCCAACATTTCAAAGGTTCCTTCATTCTAACTGTCCCTTCCTTTTTATTGTTCCCTTCTACTTGTTTTGAAGCCACTTGGGACTGAGTAGTTTGGCTTTCTTTTGGTTTATTAAATTTTTTCGCTGATGATCCCTGCCAAAATTCCTTAGATATGCTGGTTTTTGGGTTGTCAAACTTGATTTTCTCCTTGTATGCAGTAGGCAAACAATTCAAAAATCTTTGAACTTTTGCCTTCTCTTCCCTTATGTAGGGTACATATCTTAGTAGATTTGTAAACTTAGTAACAAATTCATCAATAGTGAGCTGTCCCAGCCTAAGTTCATGAAATTCTTTAGCTTTATCATCATAGTAACGCTCATTCAAGTAGCTATTTTTGAACTTAACCTGGAAATCTTCCCAAGTAACTGTCTTTTCATCAATGTCATGGACCATTTTCGTCTCCTCCCACCACAATGTAGCTTTTCCTTGTAACTGGTAAACAACTAATCTGGCTTTCAAATTACTTTCATATTCATAGACCTAGAAATACTTGATCATGTTCAATAACCAAGCTTCTGCATCCTCCTCCTTCTCCCCATCATAGGAGGGAGGTTTGATCTTCCGGAACTCTCCCTGCAATTCCTTTTTCTGCTTTTGCTGCTGTCTAGTAGCTTCCTCATCATCAGACTCATCCATCTTTCTCTTTCCGAAACCTTCGCCTTCTTGGCTGTTCCGGGAAGTTAATTCTCTGATGAGTTTTTCCTTCTCCTTGCTGGCCGATGACAACCTGTCATTCTGGCTTCTTAGTTCAACCAATTCTCGTTGCAACCTATGCAACATGGCCATCATCGTAGCGTTGGGATCTGGTGTAGCAAACTCATCCCGCAGATCCACATAAATCCCTTCACCTTCAGCCATTTCAACTGTACACACTCATAACACAAATTAGCAAAATTTTATAAAAATAAAATTTTCCTAAAAAAAACATGTAACAACAGTGAGCACAATAACGACAGCCAAAATTTTTTGTAACTTGTGCTCCGATACCATTTGTCACACCTCCCATTTTTTTTTTTCTTGTAATAGTTTCTAACTTTCTCCATCCCCAGTATGTAGATATTCATTAGAGTCAAACGATAATAACTGCTTTTCAATTTATTTCGGATAACAACCTTAAATCGTGAATTAATAACCTTTTGTTATCGCTTTAGAACCCCATACATATGATAACATTAGAACCATAATCATAAAGTGTAGTATATAATTTATGTATTACCACTCGTCCTATATATATATATATATTTAACCCGATATATATATGTCAGCACTGAATATAAATATATACGTATGCTCACACCATATATATTTATTGTTATACAACCTATTTCTACGAGTGATAGTGATGGTCATCAATTGTAATGATTAAAATATATATATTGATTGTGAAGGTTGATGAATACCATTCTAATTATATGTGGTTTACCAAACCCTAATACGCATGTAACCCTATCATTCGCGCGTTTTTCAATCAACGTGACATGTGCTTCACCTATATCGAAACTCCCCTGTCTCTTTTTTATTTTGTATGTAGGTCATCCAATAAGGAGTTTTCTGATGTTTTGATCTCTCGCTTTGTTGCTTACTGTGCCAGCGTTCACATGTGAATGAGAAGTGTTTGGTATACCGTATTTCCCCTTCTCTCGAGCTGGAAGGAGGCATGTGTACAATCCTCCTGCGCCACCACCTACTCTGCTTCCAAGTTGGCGTGTTCATTGCTTTCGATTCGGGAAACGTGTTTCAACCACTGCACTCTGGCTTATGAGCCGATGGAATGTCTCATCTACGGCTGGAGAAGAGTATGGGAAAGGTCACTTCGATAGGTTTAACTCGTAACTACGCCGAAAATGTGCCTGCCGCGTACCTTGACGTGAATTGAATAATATTAAATCCTTTCAAGTGGTACTGATGATTCAGTTCGATTTGATCCCGATAATCCCCCTCGGGATTTTGTTATGCTCTCGGTTGCTGAGGTTTAATGTGCAACTCTTTCAGCTGAGTGTTGCTGATACAGGTGTTGATTTTGGGCTAGGGTTATTGTTTCCCATTTTAAACCCTCCATCGCCAAGGTTCTTTACTGCTCGTTCGCCCTTAGTTTTTTTTTTTCAAGCTTAAGTAAGTTATATTGTCTGGATGTGCATAGCAGGTTTGCGCTCCGCTGCTGACCGGCTGGTAACTCTTGCACCTGGCCAATTTATCTCTACGTTAATATACCTGTGGCGTTCTCCTTCACACAGAGTTAGTCTCTGCTTCTATATTTTGTCACGAGGCTCGGGTTTTTGTATTTTTTTTTTTTTTTTCATAGCTTAGTCTTATGAGGAAATTTCAGTGTTTGTGGCTTAACTACGGTATATATTTCAGGGTTTACGTATGGTATTACGATTTCCGCCTATGTTGAATAAGGGGTTTGCACATCTGCGTAGGAAAATGTTTGTTGCTTCTACAGGACGACTGATCGTTTTCCTGTACGTCGATTGCATCCTGAGCGAGTTAACCCCTTCACGTTTCAGGTTTATCCTTCTTCTTTGGTTACTTGTTTAAACTAAACCTATTCGCAGTATTTTCTGATTCATAACGCGACTGTGTTTTCTTTTTGTTGCAGGTGTCAGCTAAATGGCTCTCGGCGTTCACGTCTACGCTCTGTCAACTCAACTCTCGACGTCTCGATTTCGAGGGTTCCTCCGTTATCACTTCCTCAAAGGTGTGATTTGGGACGCGGCTATGGCTGTCGAGGTTTTTTTTTTTTTTTTCAATTGCTACTGTAGGTGTGTTGGGGTCCGGCACTCACGTTTGTATAAAAAGGTTCAGGGTTGAATTTATCTCATTGCCGAGGCCCCATAGTTCAATGATTTATGGTTTCAAACTAATATATATATTCTGATTAACTAGGGAGAATATGTATCATACCATTACTACAGTAAGAGGGTTTCCCTCGTTTTCGCTCCTCTGTTGGTGGTATATCGACAGCATAGTTCAGGGAAGTGGTTCTTGTGCTGGAGGTTTCGACTATCGCTCCAACCGATTCATACTCTTGCATCTATACATATCACAAATTCCTTATCACGATCTGCAATTTTCAGGATAGGGGCTGAAATGAGTTTTTTCTTTAATTGCTCAAAACTGTTTTGGCATTTTTCAGTCCACACAAATTTAACACCCTTCCTTTGTAATGAGGTTATGGGATATGCTATAGCAGAAAATCTCTCCACAAATCTGCGATAATAGCCTGCAATTCCCATAAATGATCTTACTGCTGAAACATCAGTTGGGACTGGCCATTCTTTAATGGCTTTTATCTTTTTAGGGTCAACTGCCAACCCTTTTTCAGAAATAATATGACCCAGATATTGAATTTTATCTTTATAAAATTCACATTTGCTGAACTTGGCATATAGCTGGTTTTCTTTTAAAGTCTGCAACACTATTCTCAGGTGTTCCTTATGTTCATCCTCATTTTTGGAGTAGACTAGGATATCATCTATGAACACAAGAACAAATTTATCCAAATACTTATTCAACACACTATTCATCAGGCACATAAATGTGGCAGGGGCATTCGTCAAACCAAAAGGTAGGACTACAAATTTGTAATGCCCATACCTGGTTCGAAATGCTCTTTTGTTGATGTCTTCTTCTTTAATTCTAAGCTGGTGATAACCAGTCCTTAGGTCAATCTTGGAAACGACTGAAGATCCTCTCACTTGATCAAAAAGATCATCAATTCTCGACAAAGGGTATCTATTCTTAATGGTTAACTTGTTCAGTTGATGATAGTCAATGCACATCCTAAAAGTTCCATCTTTCTTTTTCACAAATAAAACCGGGGCTCCCCAAGGAGACACACTTGGTCTTATATACCCTTTATCTAACAATTCCTGTAATTTCATTTTCAGTTCCATTAGTTCAGGGGGACTCATTCGATAAGGTGCTCGGGAAACAGGTGTTGCTCCTGGTACCAGATCGATTGAAAAATCAATCTCTCTTTTGGGGGGAAGATGAGGGATTTCCCTGGGAAAGACTTCCTTAAATTCTCTGATTACTGGTACAGCATCCAGTAATTCTTCCTCAGTTTTCTGTTCTATTTCTTCTACATGCAATGCATAAACTTGGTATCCCTTCCTAGCTGTTCTTTTCAATTGTAATGCTGAAATTTGCCTTACAGAAATAGGTTTTTGTTTCCCTTTGAGAATAAAAGGTTTCCCTTCCTCATCTACACAATGCAGAGTCTTATCCCAGCAATTCATCAAGACTTTCTTCTTTTCCAGCCAGTCCATTCCTATCAGCAAATCATAGGATCCTAACGGCAATATGTTCAGATTTACTTTTGTTGGAAAACCATTTAATTGTATTGCTGTTTTGGGCAATTTATGTGTTACTTTTCTCTTAGTCCCAGTGGCCAGCTGTACCAACCATGACTGCTGAAATTTTTCAGGTTTAATTTTACATTTTTCTACAATTCCAAGACTAATGTAACTCAAAGAAGCACTTGGATCAATCAAAACAGTAATAGGTAGGTCAGAAATCTTACCCTCCATTTCTACCGTGGTTGCTTGATGTTCTGCTTGCCGATTTTCCAAGGCTGCACTGATAGTTGGTATATTTCTGGCTATGTCATTTACGGTTGTCGCCTCTCGCTCTCTGCTGATCATATGAATATTTCGATGGGGGCAGTCCCTCAAAATATGGGGTTCTCCACAGCCCCAAAATTTCAAAGGTTCCTTCATTCTAACTGTCCCTTCCTTTTTATTGTTCCCTTCTACTTGTTTTGAAGCCACTTGGGACTGAGCAGTTTGGCTTTCTTTCGGTTTATTAAATTTTTTCCGCTGTTGATCCCTGCCAAAATTCCTTAGATATGCTGGTTTTTGGGTTGTCAAACTCGATTTTCTCCTTGTATGCAGTAGGCAAACAATTCAAAAATCTTTGAACTTTTGCCTTCTCTTCCCTTATGTAGGGTACATATCTTAGTAGATTTGTAAACTTAGTAACAAATTCATCAATAGTGAGCTGTCCCAGCCTAAGTTCATGAAATTATTTAGCTTTATCATCATAGTAACGCTCATTCAAGTAGCGATTTTTGAACTTAACCTGGAAATCTTCCCAGGTGACTGTCTTTTCATCAATGGCATGAACCATTTTTGTCTCCTCCCACCACAAGGTAGCCTTACCTTGTAGCTGGTAAACAGCTAATCTTTCCTTCAAATTACTTTCATATTCATAGACCTGGAAATACTTGATCATGTTCAATAACCAAGCTTCTGCATCCTCCTCCTTCTCCCCATCATGGGAGGGAGGTTTGCTCTTCCGGAACTCTCCCTGCAATTCCTTTTTCTGCTTTTGCTGCTGTCTAGTAGCTTCCTCATCATCAGAATCATCCATATTTCTCTTTCCGGAACCTTCGCCTTCTTGGTTGTTCCGGGAAGTTAATTCTCTGATGAGTTTTTCCTGCTCCTTGCTGGCCGATGACAACCTGTCATTCTGGCTTCTTAGTTCAGCCAATTCTCGTTGCAACCTGTGCAACATGGCCATCATTGTAGCGTTGGGATCTGGTGTAGCAAACTCATCCCGCAGATCCACATAAATCCCTTCACCTTCAGCCATTTCAACTGTACACACTCATAACACAGATTAGCAAAATTTTATAAAAATAAAATTTTCCTAAAAAAAAACATGTAACAATAGTGAGCACAATAACGACAGCCCAAATTTTACGTAACTTGTGCTCCGATACCATTTGTCACACCTCCCATTTTTTTTTTTCTTGTAATAGTTTCTAACTTTCTCCATCCCCAGTATGTAGATATTCATTAGAGTTAAACGATAATAACTGATTTTCAATTTATTTTGGATAACAACCTTAACTCGTGAATTAATAACCTTTTGTTATCGCTTTAGAACCCCATACATATGATAACATTAGAACCATAATCATAAAGTGTAGTATATAATTTATGTATTACCACTCGTCCTATATATATATATATATATTTAACCCGATATATATATGTCACCACTGAATATAAATATATACGTATGCTCACACCATATATATTTATTTTTATACAACCTATTTCTACGAGTGATAGTGATGGTCATCAATTGTAATGATTAAAATATATATATTGATTGTGAAGGTCGATGAATACCATTCTAATTATATGTGGTTTACCAAACCCTAATACGCATGTAACCCTATCATTCGCGCGTTTTTCAATCAACGTGACATGTGCTTCACCTATATCGAAACTCCCCTGTCTCTTTTTTTTTTTGTATGTAGGTCATCCAATAAGGAGTTTTCTGATGTTTTGATCTCTCGCTTTTTTGCTTACTGTGCTAGCGTTCACATGTGAATGAGAAGTGTTTGGTATACCATATTTCCCCTTCTCTCGAGCTGGAAGGAGGCATGTGTACAATCCTCTTGCGCCACCACCTACTCTGCTTCCAAGTTGGCGTGTTCATTGCTTTCGATTCGAGAAACGTGTTTCAACCACTGCACTCTGGCTTATGAGCTGATGGCATGTCTCATCTACGGGTGGAGAAGAGTATGGGAAAGGTCACTTCGACAGGTTTAACTCGTAACTATGCCGACAATGTGCCTGCCGCATACCTTGACGTGAATTGAATAATATTAAATCCTTTCGAGTGGTACTGATGATTCAGTTCGATTTGATCCCGATAATCCCCCTCGGGATTTTGTTATGCTCTCGGTTGCTGAGGTTTAATGTGCAACTCTTTCAGCTGAATGTTGCCGATACAGGTGTCGATTTTGGGCTAGGGTTATTGTTTCCCGTTTTAAACCCTCCATCGCCAAGGTTCTTTACTGCTCGTTCGCCCTTCATTTTTTTTTTCAAGCTTCAGTAAGTTATATTGTCTGGATGTGGATAGCAGGTTTGCGCTCCGCTGCTGACCGACTGGTAACTCTTGCACCTGGCTGATTTATATCTGCGTTAATATACCTGTGGCGTTCTCCTTCACACAGAGTTAGTCTCTGCTTCTATATTTTGTCACGAGGCTCGGGTTTTTGTCTTTTTTTTTTCTTTTTCATAGCTTAGTCTTATGATGCAATTTCAGCGTTTGCGACTTAACTACGGTATATATTTCAGGGTTTACGTATGGTATTACGATTTTCACCTATGCTGAATAAGGGGTTTGCACATCTGCGCGGGAAAATGTTTGTTGCTTCTACAGGACGACTGATTGTTTTCCTGCACGTCGATTGCATCCCGAGTGAGTTAACCCCTTCACGTTTCAGGTTTATCCTTCTTCTTTGGTTACTTGTTTAAACTAAACCTATTCGCAGTCTTTTCTGATTCATAACGCGACTGTGTTTTCTTTTTGTTGCAGGTGTCACCTAAATGGCTCTTGGCGTTCACGTCTACGCTCTGTCAACTCAACTCTCGACGTCCCGATTTCCAGGCTTCCTCCATTATCACTTCCTCAAAGGTGTGATTTGGGACGCGGCTATGGCTGTCGAGGTTTTTTTTTTTTTTTCAATTTCTACTGTAGGTGTGTTGGGGTCCGGCACTCATGTTTGTATAAAAAGGTTCAGGGTTGAATTTATCTCATTGCCAAGGCCCCATAGTTCAATGATTTATGGTTTCAAACTAATATATATATTCTGATTAACTGGGAAGAATATGTATCATACCATTACTACAGTAAGAGGGTTTCCCTCGTTTTCACTCCTCTGTTGGTGGTATATCGACAGCATAGTTCAGGGAAGTGGTTCTTGTGTTGGAGGTTTCGACTATTGCTCCAACCGATTCATACTCTTGCGCCCTTAATTCCCTGTTTACGTTTTTTCTCCTCCATGATGAAGCGAAATGATAAATCATTGTTTTTTTTCACATAGAAACCCTGACTAATAACTGATATGACATATATAGATATAATTTTTTTTTTTGAAATGCCCAATTTAACGATACGAGAAAGCAAATTTATTCACGGCTTCAGGACCCCTGTTCGCCTCAACGCTAAGGGAGATTTTTTTTTTTCATATGCCGAGGAGAATAACTATTTCAATAATTCAGCGTATCATATTCCATGTAGATTCTAAGCACAACTTTCCAATAATCGATTAAAATTCTGAGTTTACCTGCTGCTATCAAACTTCTGCTAATGTCCCTATATCGTACTTATGTTTTTGTTTATTTCCATCTCGAATTTCTTTTATGATTGGAAAACGTAGCAGATAACCATATTTAAATCTAGCCCTTTCTCTTATACAGTTCATATAGGTATACATGCTGTTCTTTTACCTTACTGTTCGTATCATGCTTTTATATAAAGATTTTGGTATACGCTCCAGTCGTTTTTTTTTTATAGCGAAACAATAGTAAGAGTATAAATACAACCAAATGCGACTATCACATATTTTTATCTCTGTATATAACTTATGCAGAATATTCTTGTTTTTACTTGACCTAAATTTTCGTGTTGTAGTAGCTTATAAAATGTCATTTTTGTTTTCCAATAAAATAATACATGTGTGCCGAGCTTATTGTGCTCGGTTATTAAGGGGGTTTTATCTATGAGATGTTTATGGAAGTTGCAATACTTATCCTTTATATTCTAGCTGCTTACATGTACAGTTAAAACAATTTATCTATCGCTATCTCCACTATAGTATCAGGACTTTAAATTTCTCTCTCCTGTGTATAGATATCCATTAGGATGGTTTTATAAAACAGAAGAAGATTTAAACTAACACATCAAGTTTTGTTTTTCCTGTGAAGATAAGTATCTATAGATTTAAACCAGTCAGGGTTTAGAGATTCTATAAGATTCTACTCTACATATTTATATTCTACAACCATGCAGAATGGCAAAGTTGCACTCCTTGTAGCTCATGCTGCTAAATGTAGAACTGATAATAAATCTAAAATCAAGTAAATTTTTTTTTTTTTATATGTAGCCAATTCATATTGTTTGAAGTAAATAAAACATTTCATTTCAAGACATACCATTCATGCAGTAGACCAACCTCCCAACCATAGAGTTCTATTTTTCTCCCAGAACTCACCCCCGAGCTGAGACCACCTCCACTACCGATCAACCTCTGATCTGTTTAGGAGCAGCTTATTTAAGCTAATAGTTCCCCCAAAGCCTGTTTCTAATTCTGCATCCAGAATAGAAGGATGCTTTTCTTCCTGTTGGCCTAGGCTTCCCATTTTTGGGATTCTTTAAAGTTGTTTTATGATTTTTCTCAGCTTTTCCAGCTTTTCACCTCTTCCCAACTACTTTCCTCATCATTGGGGAAATTTAGATTCTTCCTCAAAATCTAAATTAGAAATAATTCCTTTCAAGAATTTCTGAATGATTTTAGGGGAGTACTTGCATTATCCATCCTCATGGATTTAGCAAGTGGTCTCTAAATCTCATTCTTGGTCCATATGCAGACCAGAAATTTTATTTATTTCCTAAACTAAACTATTGAATTACATCCATAATTAATTTATCCTTTGGGGTCCACTCCCCTTAGGATTAAAGTTCAAATGTCAAACTTTAAAATTTCAACACATAAATTGGGGGTATTACATATTTACTGTTCATATATA
>JAXQQM020059057.1:0-42935 GCA_034641835.2 Pinus albicaulis
TGGGTACTTTAATTTGCATTTGGAACAATGGACGTCGGTACGTACTCTATCTGTTGCTTTACTATTCTACATACTGCTATTTCACTTTCTTATAGATGCCTCGGGCATATTTGGATGCTTTCTCAAATTGTCGATAATCTCCATGTGGACCGTTACTGGGTTTTATATCATGTCCCTGTATGTGACATGGGGTATTTTTCTATCATTGTCTGGGGTGGGACTTCCACTTTTTAGGATGGATATTTGGGTTCCAATCTTCAGATGTGAAAATGTAATGACTTCATGGACTGTTTTACTTCATATAATATATTCAAAACAACGTTTTTTCTCTTGTGAAAAAAAAATGATTAATGTTTATCACTCTGCCTTCAAAACTAGCGATGCTGGTCTATGTTGCTAGTTTATTGATATGGTATGATGGTCTTTTTATATTTTGGACATATCACACTCCTCACATGATTAGCGTTTTTCTCTGTTCAAGGATTTTGGGTACTTTAATTTGTATTTGGAACAATGGATGTTGGTACTCTATCTGTTGCTTTACTATTCTACATACTGCTATTTCACTTTCTTATAGATGCCTCGGGCATATTTGGATGCTTTCTCAGATTGTCGATAATCTCCATATGGACCGTTACTGGGTTTTATATCAAGTCCCTGTATGTGACATGGGGTATTTTTCTATCACTGTCTGGGGTGGGACTTCCACTTTTCTGGATGGATATTTGGGTTCCAATCTTCAGATGTGAAAATGTAATGACTTCATGGACTGTTTTACTTCATATAATATATTCAAAACAACGTTTTTTTTCTTGTGAAAAAAAAATGATTAATGTTTATCACTCTGCCTTCAAAACTAGCGATGCTGGTCTATGTTGCTGGTTTATTGATATGGTCTGATGGTCTTTTTATATTTTGGACATATCACACTCCTCACATGATTAGCGTTTTTCTCTGTTGCAAGGTTTTGGGTACTTTAAGTATTTGGAACAATGGACGTCGGTACTCTATATGTTGTTTTACTTACCATCACGCTGTTTCACTTTCATGAATTTGTTTTACTTCATATAATATCTTCACTTTCATGGACTGTTTTACTTCACTGTTGTAGGGTTTTGGGTACTTTAATTTGTATTTGGAACAATGGACGTCGGTACTCTATCTGTTGCTTTACTATTCTACATACTGCTATTTCACTTTCATGGATTGTTTTCCTTCATATAATATCTTCAAAACAACATTTCTCGTCTTTTAAAATTTTAATTTTTTTTTTTTAAATTGAACCCTTCGTCGGTCTACCGACGCCTTGTAGACGTCGGAACTGCGACAACCCAGAAACGTCGGAAGAGAGACAGTATGAAAACGTCGGAAGACTGACGTTCCAAACGTCGGACCACATATCGTCGGAATTATGACATCTTCCAGACGTCGGAAGAGTGACGTCCAAAACGTCGGACCACGTTTAGTTGGAATTGCGACAATTTACAAGCGTCGGAAGAGCAACGCCAAAACGTCGGACCACGTTTAGTCGGAACTGCGACGGTTTATAAGCGTCGAAAGAGCGACGTCCAAAACGTCGGACCACGCTGGGTCAGAATTGCGATGGTTTATAAGTGTCGGAAGAGCGACGTTCCAAACGTTGAACCACATTTCACTGGAAGTGCGATAGTTTACAAACGTCGGAGGCGCGACGGTTTGTGAGACGTCGGAAGAGTGACGCTTGTTCGGAACGACGGAAGAAGTGTCGATAGTGCGATACTTTTTACTTGCATCGGAACGGCGACGGCATGACAAACCACGGTTTGTCCACCCCCGAACTGTCGCTCTTGCGACGACTATGTGTCGGAATAGCGACGAATTGGCCGTCGGAATTTTCACCAAATTCTCTAGTGCTTAAAGTGACTGACTTTAAACTTTTCATCTTTGATATAGTCCATATATTTCACAAGCAACATAAATGTATGCTCATATTTTTCTATAGACATGGATCCCTGCTTTAAGATATGGAATGCATTAACATTAACTGATGCTGAGAGTCATGCATTAACAATATATAATAGCTTCTGATGCTCCCTCTATAGTGATGCACTATCTATCAAACACTTTTATATCATTAGAGAAGTTGTGTAGACTGAAATACCTTTCTAAATGAGGAGCTTAGTTTTGGCTGAATAACCTGTAATGTTGCCATCAATGGCAGGAGGCTTTCACGTTTTTTAATTCATGGAAGGCATATGATGACTTACGTTCGTGTCATTTATTAGAATATGTAGATGATGGACTCGTAGTTTGTTTCATACCTCTATATCCTGCATACTAGATTATTGTTGGCACTTTGTAGCAGTAAGCTTTCTAGGTCTATGATTATCCTTTGATGTGCTCTCAATCGCTCCTGTATTCTTTAATTTTATTGTTGAGTATTGCCTCTCTCCTTCTAGGATGTACCATTTCTTAGACATGACTTTTATTTTTTGCTTGTATTTCATTTTCTTTTGTCACTTTAGGAGTTGCCTTGGCACTCACACATCATTATCAACTTGGGACCTCCTTGAAAGGGGCAGGCTGCCATTATCTATGATAAAATATTTGGCTTTAGACGAGGCTGATAACATGCTTGAAATGGGTTTTGAACCCCAAATTCGTAAAATTGTCCAACACCATTCTCTTCAGTGCTACTTTTCCAAAGGAGATATAGCTAATGTTTAGAATTATTATCCAGTGGTTTGATGAAATCAATTAAACTGGTGTTTTAATTTATCATGCATATATAGTATATACTATTTCGACATATGGTAATCCACCATTTGCTGTGATATATATTGAGATATTATAGAGTATGCCCTGGTATTCCAACTCAACCTGTTTGCACTTTTTCAGATCCCCCTTCATCAATCCTATGGTTGAATCATCTATTTTATTTATCCTCATATGTGATAAAAAATCTTATTCGATTCATCGGGGAATTTCTGAACAACACAATCTATTTTCCTGCAGAGGTTGGTTGTGGATTTTCTTTCAAATTACATATTTCTGGCAGTTCGAAGGGTTGGTTCTAGCATAGATCTGATTGTACAAAGAGTAGATTTTGTTCCTGATATTGATAAAAATAGCCATTTAATGGATCTTATTCATGATCAGAAAGCTGAAGGTACTCATGGAAAGGTGAGTGTGGTGAAAATTGTAGCAATTACAGTAATAAAGAGCTTCACTTACATGATTACATTTACCTTTCTAAAAGTCAGAGGTTGAATTTTAAAATTATTGAAGTTTGATTTTTTTTTTAATTTTTAATTTTTTTTAATTTTTTTTTATTTTTTTCTATGGGAGAAGTTTAGTCTAAATCAATACTTACTCTAAATTTAAATTCCCTGCACGTAATAATTTTTACATGCTAGTGTAATTATAGTTGAAGTACTGTATATAAGCACTGAAACAATCTTTGACCTTAGTATTTGTGGAGACGAAGAGGGGAGTTGATGCATTGGAATATTGGCTATCGTCAAATGGGTTTCCTTCAACAAGTATTCATGGAGATAAATCTCAACAAGTAGGATGATATTTCATAATTTATGTTTTCAAATTCTGTGATTCACACTATATTTAGGAGTTATTCTCATGTTACTTTGCATTCAACTGTGTTATAAATTTTGTTTTATTTTCCTGTTCTCCATGAGGTGGCGATGGTCTGGTTGATTTGGCTTCATGTATAATCTAATTACAATTTTTTTCTTTACTTGTAGTGTTTGTAAATTATTACACAACTATATACATAATTGGTGTGATTCTTTTGAGGTTTTGAATCTTGGGCACTTTTTATTGTCCCAGTAACTGTTTTCCTCCTATCAATACATAATCTCTAGGCATCCTTTGCTTGTTTTGAAATATTCGTCATGAATAGTTACAATTTTTTTTTTGTTCTCTGGTTAACATATTTGAGGGAAAGCCTCTTGGAATTTCCCATCATTTTGAAGATGGTACCCAGAGTAAACCCTAGAAATTTCAGAGTAGAATGCTAGGTCAAAGATATTACAATAATACTCTTTATAGGCTCAATTTGTCACTTACATAAATAGAAATAGCGATAGACCCTGGATGGGTAGGATAACAATCCATCCCACAACTGCTTGTGCTAGACCCAATTGATGGTTACACTTGCCACCTGTTTGATGCATTTTCTTACTAAGATAATCAACACCAAAACCTATATCATTGCAGGGATGAAACAAAATTACTTGACGTGTACTTTTCTCATTAGTTTATTAAGTTTCTATGTATATTAATATTAAAAATATCTATGGAAAAATAGAAGCCTAAATCTAGCAAAGATTGCCTAGTTGGATTCTTGTGATTGCAAACTAGAAAATTTTGAATAGGTAGACCGTGTTGCCTTATTCATAAGAAAATGGAATTTTCTTATTGATGTTGTTTTCAGAAACACACTTCGAGATCTATGGCTGAAACATATAACACGGATTTCCTTCGATTCAGGTGTCAGGTCTGAGGGGTAAATCTTCCACCAAAATCACCTATCACCTGGGTCTTGTACCCAGCCTCATCTGTTTTTGATATGTGCCATTTAGATGGAAGAGACCTAGCAAGGTTGGAAATGGCAATATTTCACAAAAAATTCTCTGCAACTGTTTTTGTTTATTAGAAGAATTCAGTTAGTTGTCTTGTTTATTAGAAGAATTCAGTTAGTTAACTGTGTTTCCAAGGTGACAATGGTTTGGATTATGTAGAAGTATAACATAAACAGTATCCTTGGTTTTCTTGTTTATTAGAAGAATTTAGTGATATTTAGCAGTAGGATTCATTTAACAACAATATTCTCATTGTGTCTTTGCTTATTGAGTAAACGTTGAAGCATATATTGACAGAAAGAAGTATGATGGGAAAATTTGACTTAATTTTTCTAAATAATAGCAGGAGTCTGCAGGTTTTCCTAGTTCCATTCCATCAATGGCTGGTTATGTGGATTTTGACAAAGAAAGCAGGGGTGAAACTTCAAAGAAAACAAAGACTGGCAAGGTGATTACAGTTAAATTAATTCAATTTTATGCTATGGCATCACTTCATTTGGAAAATATATCAATTAGCTAATTACAAACTCCAAATAGTTTTATAGTCATCACAGAGTACATATTGCCATCTGATTTTTTATTAATTCATAGTTTATTTGGTAGTGTGCTTTAATAGAGGATGTTTTCAAATTTAACTAAACTAACATTGAGTGCAAACTTGCCGTTTTTTATTTGGACATCACTTCTATAATGCTTGTTAAAATCACGCAGTGATAAGTGGTTTTTGCATGAAATGTATATTGTTTCTTGGGTTACCCATGAATTATTTTATAGCCTTGGCTACCCTAGAGGAAGCCTTGTGAGACCACCCGTGGATATTTCTACATCTGACACCAGTTGCTAGATATTGTACTTGATGTTTTCGTCAGGCCGAATGATTTCTACTATGCAAAAATACTTCATGATTTTTTCCTGCACATTCGTCTTTCTTCCATTTACAGTTTATCCTCGTGGTGTCCATATAGGTATCTGAGAATGATGTTGCTTGATGTCTCTCACTGTGGGGTTGTTGAGTGTTTTTGTGGGCTTCAATAATATTGTACAAGCATATGGGATTTGGTAAATTTGTTGAATATATGGTCTTGTATCTCCATCTATGATGTTGATATTCAGCTAGATCTTAACTATTATACCTAGCCCCTATGCCTTCTACTTTATTTATTCCAACATTATTTGATCATAGGTTCAAAACCAGAGCGGGTTAGAGTTTGTATATGTTGAGTTATTATGTTGTGATGTGGCTTAAGGGGTGGGAATCCCCCTGGCTTGGGACCCTAATAGGGAGTGTCTCCAGATGTCATGATCTGTGGCCCCGTGCCAAGTCACAAGTTCATGATACTATTGGCTTGCAAGCTCTTGGTACTAGCTTCACCCAATTTTTGGATTTGAAAAAAAAATTACTTGATCATGCCCTTTAATGCATTTCTTGTGTGTCTGTTAGTTTAAATTTATGCTTTTTTCTATAGCCTTGATTACTTCTGCAGGTGCTAATCACTAAGAGTATCCTTTTTTAGCCTGATTGACCAACCTTTTTGGGCATATAGTTATTGTATCTTTCTGTGTCTCAAGCTATTTTATGGGCTATAATGAACAAATTTCGTATACTCGGAGGATCACGAGGACTAATTAGGGTGTTTATAAACATAATCAAGTGGTATTCTTAGTGATGTCTAGAACCCTTGCTACTTTTTTTAGGGGTGATGACATCTGGATGTTTTTATTAGTTCATTAATCACGCTTTTTTTGAACTCCATATTTTCTATATTCAGAATTTTGTCTATTGCCCTCATGAAATCCACTGTTAAGAGTGTTTCAGTCTATCCTACAGTAATGTTATGCTCTATTTAGGTGTGCAATATATTGTCTCCACCTGTCCATCATAGACATCATGCTGCAGTTTCTTATTGTTTTCATTCAAAACTCAATTTCTTGAAAATCTCTCTTCTTGCGATCAAATGTCTTCTTCTCATAGTTTTCCTCTACTTGAACTTGAGTCTCTAGACAAGCCTCCAAAATATTTGATCACAAGCTCTAAGGCTCAAGTTCAAAGATAACTTTGATACTATGTAGAAATATATAATCTCAATTCCAACCTATGTAGCTATGTGGAAAACTTAATTCCAATGACTTGGTAAGGTATCTATCAATCATTTACTCAAAAATAGGTTGCTGGAGATGAAGAGGATAGTGAAATGTATCATAGTTTCAAGTAATCTTGGCTCCACAAAGTAGTATAACACCATGTCCTTATAACATGTGATGAAACTACTAAATGGATAATCAAGTGCATAGAAACATATATAATATATAATTGTTCTGTACATCCATGATTTTTATGTATTAGCATACATATATCCTTGCATCACCAAATTTTACAAGCTTCCAAGCTACCAGGTGTCCCTTATAGCTAAGTGATTTTGTGATTTTCTCTAGCTATCAAGAATATCCTTAAGACTTGGTGGAAATATCCCAATAATTTTCGATATTTATCCAATGGGATATATCAAGCCAAGTTATTAAGAAAGGCATATAATATGGTGGAAAAAATGTGTTGTAGATTCTATGGTAGGAATGATGCAAAAATGTTCAAGAATTGCGTACCAATAATGTGCACCTCTACTCAGGATGGGAGTATATTTAATTTTCTTTAGATTCTAGCAGCCTCCATCACAAGAAATGTAAAATGAACCCAAAATCCGCCAGAGGGACATCAACCTAATTTTTACATGGCATCATATATATTGGATGTCATATGTGCCGGGTGTCAGTTTGAGTCCTTTTAAGGTGGTTTGTTGGAGTGTATTAACACTTCAATGATATTTAGGAGTGATAAAATTTAGTATCCTAGATGATCTACTAGAAACATGTGAACAATTTACTATTTAGATGTGGTTAGGTGTTAGGTGGTTATACCACCTTAACCATTTAGGGATGTTTATATAAATAGGTAATAAGAAACAAAGAAAGGATGTACAGGATATGTATAGCTGTTGCAGCGTTACATATAATCAATTATTGATTTTATCTCTCCACCATCTCTATCTCTAAATTCTTTCATAGGAGATAATAGCGACTTGTAAGCACATAATATGAAAAATGATGAGTTTGGACTCATAATACCTGCTTCATTTGAACTACACGTATTTATTCCTCTTTTAACAATATTGTCCCCTAAATTAGGATCAATCGGTCACAATTTTTCCAAATTTTTTTTATCTCAAAACATAAGCACAATGTTTTAGAAGATCTGCAAGAAACACTCTCAGTTTACCCATATAGTTTCCTTTTCTACGACAGAAAAAAGGAGCTAGTATGTCATAACTGATAATACTGAAATGTTGGAACCAAAAACAAAGTAAATGTTTTGAGTAGCTACTAAAAGTTATCAAGAAAATGGTACAGAAATTTGAATGCTCATTTTGAAAGATTGCCATGGAGAATCCAACTGAATCCTTCCTTTATCGTAAGGTGATAACAATCACATAAGGTTGGAATATTGTCAAGATGGATTTGGTGGAATTCTACTTGCAAAATGAGGAAGATCCAGATTTGGAGATGAATATAAGCCAAGATACAATGCATAACTAGGTTAACATCCTAGAGAACCAACAAGCATTGCAGTTGTCAGAGTGCCTTCAGGGATAGTGCTAGACCGGTATGTGATCTTTAAATTTGGTATTACTTATCTGTATAACTATCAAGTTGTAACATTTAAACTTTTACATTTGTTAGGGGTGGGGGGGATTTGAATTATTATTTGTGTTAGGAGGGTTTACTGGAGTGTATTAACACTTCAACAATATTTATAAGTGATAAAATTTAGTATCCTAGTTACTATATTAGTTCCATGTGACCAACATACCATTTAGATATTGTTAGGCCACATGTGTTAGGTGGTTATAACACCTTAACCATTCACGGAAGCTATATATAGGTAATTAGACACAAAGTAAGGGTGTGCAGGAGATGTATAGGTGTTGTGGTATTAAAAACATAATAAATTATTGATATTATCTCTCCACCATCTCTATCTCTAAATTCTTGCACAGGAGATATTAACACCTTGTAAGCACACAATATGGAAATGATGGGTTTGGACTCATAATACCTACTCCATTTGAACTACAAGTATTTAGTCCTGTTTTAACAATGTCGTTCGCCAAATCAGGATCAATTGGTCACAATATTTAAAACAAAGATTTAATCTCAAAACATAAGCACAATGTTTGAGAATATCTACAAGAAACACTCTTAGTTTACCCCCATAGTTCCTTTTTATCTAAAGTAATACAGAAAAAGAGGAGGTGGTATGTCATAATATTGATATATTGGAACCAAAAACAGAGTAAATGTTTTGAGTAGATGCTAAAAGGCATCAAACAAATGGTACCGAAGCTGGAATGCTCAATTTGAAATATTGTCATGGAGAATCCAATTGAATCCTGCTTTCATCATAAGGTGATAGAAATCACATAAAGCTAGAAGATTGTCAAGGTGGATTTGGTGGAAATAATTTTTTTTAAAATATTTTCTTGTTGTCGTCGGTATTTCGACGGCTAGGTTTTTAAAAAAATATTTTTTGTCGTCGCTATAGCGACACTTAGTTTTTTTTTTTTTCTTGCCGTCAGTAATGCGAAGTTTCGAAAAATGTTATTTGCAGTCACTATAACGACACTTGTTTTTTTTTTAATTTCTTACTGTCGGAAGAGCAATGTCCGTGTTTCGTCGGAAGAGCAATGTTGATGTTTCTATTAGTGTCCCGTGATTTGGTAGATTGGCAAGCCGAATGACAGTGTAACATCAAACAGTCTTTGGAGCCCAACGACCTAGCCTTCCTGGACTCAGAGAGGGCTCTCTCTATTTGTGTAAGGGATATCTGTGTGTTTTGCTTCTTGTGTTTCTGATTTTAGGCTAGTTATGAAGCAGGTGTTTGGTTTTGGTTTTTAGGTTTGTTAGGGATGAACTGATCAAAGACTAATATAGGTAAAAATATGTCAGATCAACTGGGCTATGGGGTCGAAAAGTTCAAGAAAGCTTTCAGATGGTGATACAAGGTTGTTGAACGGCCGATTTGATTCGAGGTAAAATGGATCTTTGGGTAAAATGGAGTGGGATGGACATTAAATTTATGAAGAACAAAAGATTTCAAACATAAATAGTTTAATATTTGACATAAACATGGTAGGGCTAACCATTAATCATGAAAAATGTAACTATAAACTTATCAATGCATAGAAATAAACTTTCAAGCAATACATAGAGATATATGACTCTCTAACTTTAGGAAATTGCTATCAGGCTTTGGGGAAATACATTTAAGACAAAAAAACAACTCCAATCACTATGAGGAAACACCTAAGCATAGTATTTCAAGCTATTGGACACTTTGAAGCAAGATTGCATAGTTTTAGGCAAAGGGAAACATCAATACAGGACCTCCTTGGTTCAAAAAATGACAATCTAACAATCAAAGAGAGGTTTCAGAAGTGGAGCTATGACTAACCATGAGTAAGCAGGGCATACTGTGAATCATACTTAGCATGCATAAAACCATAAATGAAACAAGCAAACAATTTCTTCAGTTATCAAAGAGCAATCAATGATTCTTTTATATGACTAAGAAGGAAGAAAACATAGAAGCTATAAAGAAACAGGAAATTTGAGGTGCCTCCAAGGGCATGTCTCAAATATATTCTCTACTATCTTATAGCAAGCAAGAACATGCAATTATTAATGAAAACTAAGAAGCATAACAGAGAGGGACACTATACCATTTTACCAAGTCAAGGAATCCAACAACAGACCTCCTTCATCATCCAAAAACATTCAAGAAACTATCCAATGCATGAGACAAGTGTTTCTTCCAAGCTTGTATAACCATATATTACTTTTATTAATCAAGTTCAGCCTTGTTTACAATGAAATCTCATGGAATATATAGGCCAAGATGAGGGAAAACCTCCTAGTGCAACTTGCAATCTCATTGGCCCATCAAAAATATTTGATTTTGTCCTTGAGGCTTTGCAAAGCCCAAGGCACAAAATATATAATAAAATATCTCAAAAATTCTAAAAAAGGAAAATATATTGAATTTTCATAACTAATCATGCCCAAAAATAGCTAAACGCACATGAGGAAAAGTCACTTTAGAAAGGTACATTTTTTACAAAAATACTTAAGAAATATATTAGCAAAAAGTCCTATGACTTGCCGACAACTTTTAGAGGCCTTCCTGATGTCAAAAAGAGGCCCTTGATAGCTCATTGGAAAGCTATGAATGTCTATTTTCTGAAAATACTTAGTTTTATCCAAAATAATCACTATAAGTCATTCAAAAGTGGACCTATGTGTAAAAACCCAAAAAATATACCTTGCTCATAAACGGGGCAGAGTGTGGAAAAAGTGAGTGTTTTTCGCCATTTTGGGGGAGCAAATCATCTTCAATTCATCTGAAAATCACTAAGTATATGCCTCTAAAATTATGGCATCCAATGATACCATTTTCATCCTTTGAGGATGCCCCAAACAGAAATGGCGATGCCCATTATTTTTAGCCAAAAACCCAAAAATGACAAAAAACCAAAACTTGTTGAATTTCGTCCAATTTTGGTGAGCATGACCCTCAAGGGTTTTTAGAAACATGCTGGGAAGATGACGTGAAAATTTGGAGCTTTGAGGTGTCTTTCTTCATTTTTGATGCCGGGTGCCTCCTTTGAGCTTCCTTGAGTTTTTCCAATGTGGCCTTCAATTTCCACCGAGCGAACTAATTGAGCTTCCTATAGTGCTCGGTCATCCTCTTTTGAAGGTACAAATCTCTATTGGCCTTCTCCAACTTCTTTTCCAAATGATCATTAACCCTCTCGAGCCATGCTTCTCAATTGTTCTCTATATCTTGGGTGAACAAAGTAGTGAGAGGAATAGATTGGAGAAGGGCAGCTTCTTCCTCCTTTTGTTTCTCAAGGGCTCTTCTGAGTCCCATGGTTCTTGGCCTCTTTCTCCTGGGCTGATCTTCATCTTCGCTATCATTGAACTCACGCATGATTTCTTCCAATTTAACTTGTGCCTTGGAGGCTTCCTTTTTATATTTGATGGCCTGGGTCTCATATATTTCCATGTGGACACTCATCTGTTTATTTTGTATTTACAAAAAGTGATTGAAGTTTCTAGCCCTCTCTAGATCTTCCCTCAAAGGCTTTCTCTATTGATCAGGAGAGATTCTATGATTCGAGCCTCATTATGGCTATCATCACTTTGGATTTGAATTATGTCAAAGTCCCTCTCCTTTTCATGGTTGCTTTCTTATTTCTCCTTTCCCTTGCTTTGGGTGGCCTTCTTGGACTTCCTCCTCTTGGGTAATTCAACAATGGGTTTCTTGGGAAATTTCCCCTTGCTTCGGAGGGCCATAGTAACATTTGGAGTTATATTTTTAGGCACCCTTTTCCTTGATGTCCGGGGCTTGGCCACTTTTGGAGAAGAAGGAGAGGCAGCTAGCACATGCTCTATTGGCTCTTTTCCCTTGTTACTTTCCTCATCATTCTTGCCACTGTTTTTAGTTTGTCCATGGCGCTGCTCTTCATCACTTTGTTGCATATTATCACTGTGATGCTCTTCACTTTGCTGCCTTTCTTCATCATGTTGTTCCTCCTCTTCATCATGCTTTCCTTCCTCATCTTGTTGTTGTTCATCATGCTGCCCTTCCTTATCTTGCTGCTGTTCATCATCATGTTGCTACTCATCTTCATGTTGCCGCTCATCTTCATCATGCTACTCATCTTCATCATGCTCTTCTTCCCCTTGCTGCCCTTATTCCCCTTGCTACTCATCTTCATCATGCTATTGTCCATCATCCTGCTCTTCTTCCTCACTAATTATGGGAAATTTGAGCTTCTTGGGAATGGGCCTTCTTGAAGAAGGCGAAGGATGGTGAGTGAAAGGTGAGGGAGATGTATGAAATGAAGGAACAGTAGTGAAATCCGGATGTGCAATAAAAGTGTCCCAAGAGATTTCCTTCTTCTCAAGCTGATGAAGAATGATAACCTTGATGAGGGAATGATGGAAAAGGCAAGATGACTGCTGAGAAGGAGATTTTTTCTTAACAGCGGAGGCCATTTTTTCAATACTTATGTGGAGGAAGAAGGGGAGATTTAACAATTTGGCTCTTGTGAAATGCATGAGCAACTGGACATGGTAAGCATAGACTCAGGATAATCTTCCCTCACAAGTGAAGTATTTCATGATTATCTTCATGAGGGGAGCATAAATTGTCAACAGATATGAGAAATGAAAGATGGATGGACATGTATCTCTATGCTCAGGCTTTAAAAAGGGTTTGTATTGCTTTGAGTCTAGGTGGCTCTGTTTAAACCACTTCTCTCCGACATAAGGGATTTTGGTGGACTTGGAAATGGATCTAGGAGAAAACTTGAAATCCAAGCCTGCTAGCTGAAAGTGTTTCCCTTGAAATCTCAAAGCACAAAGATGTGTTAAAGGGGAATATCTTTTCACCTCCTGCACCCTTTGAAAAAACTCTAGACATTAAACTTCATGAAAGTTAAACAGGACTGATGGGTGAGCATTTACCTCTTCAGTTGAAACAGGGTCAAACCTCTTGTGAAGGCCACTTCTACTGTCTTGCCTGGGAGGCATTTTGTTTTGGATATTCTTTTAAAAAACAAGCTGTCTCAAATGGCCCTTGAAATGTTTTCTCAACCACACCTCTATCCTCCTTATAAGTCATTGTTTAATCCTCTTTGATGTCAAACAACAAGTATTTGTCCAATGAAACGAAATCAACTTATAACTGTGCTTGGGAAAATAACTCTGAAAAGATGTGTTTGTGGTTTATTGGTGAAGAAAGAACATCTTGTGTTTTGACAAAAACACTTTTTCCTCCAAACACCGTTCTTTTTTTTTTCATTGTTCTTCACAAAGTAAAACAAAACACCCTCCAACTAATTTAAAAGACCTTCATAGCATACTATGTTTTTTGGAACTATGGAGGTTGCACTAGGTTTCATTGTTTCACCATACAGAGAGGACTCTTTATATGACAAGGTTTTCAAATTATGATCATTGTTTTCCCTTTGGAACTTCAAACAAAGTCTTCTCTTGTTTTAACACTGTTAGGACACTTTTCCAGCCAAATTGAAACCTCTACAATTGTGTATGTTTGTCTTGTAATTTGTGTATGGTTTTCACTGTTCTTAAAGGAAATTAAGGCCCTTTAACAATAATAAAGAACACCCCAGCTATTACTGTAATGGTCCTTGGCATTCATAGCAACAAAATTTTTAACTTTGATAAAAAACCCTACCCTCTTTATCACTACTTCTTCCTTGAGAAAATAACCCTGTCACCCCTTTAAGATTTCAAAAACTAGCAATAAGCAAATGGAGAATACCTTCAAATAATGCTTATGGCCTTAGTCAACTGATTGAGCAGCTTTAGAGCTTTTTAGAAGGCGAAAGGAGTGAGCGGCACGTTCACTGAAAAGAACGCCGCACTATCGGGTCGGTCTCGGGCAGTGTTTGAACGGGCACTACAGGCGCGCCGCGCGATCGTTATAACCCTTTGTATTTCCTCTCCCAGGTGCACCGAACTCTTTTACAAGCACACCATGCAAGCTTTAAGCCTTGAAAAAACTTGAAATTTTCTCGAAGTCCTTTGTTTCTCCAATGAACAGCCAGGGGAGCACTTGGTGAGTGTTTTGAATTTGCACAATGGGACTTTGCCAACGGTTTATCCACCTTTTAAAGTCGAAAAAGTCAACAACCTTTTGAAATCATGTTGTGAGGGTTTGGATGCTATGAAGGCCCTTATTGTCTTAAAAAACATAAATCACTGTCTTTATCCTTTTGAAGACCTCTTCGCTTTTTTAAAACAAAAATTTCCTTTACACAAGTGTATTTGTAATTCGAGCAGTCCTTTAACCACTGTCTCACCATCTCTTGAGCTGTATTTCTCTTATAAAAGAGCCTTGATCTTCCGATGAGGGTCCTTTGATATAAACATGAAACTGGTTTTGAGTATCTCTTTAACCATTTGTATGACCTAACTTGCATGTTGAAAACCTTAAGGAAACTAACCCTCTGCCTTTTGTGAGGGAGGCCATATTCAAGTTGACAAATAAACTATTCTTTTTATAGGTGACTTTTCTTGTGACCTCTGTCTCTCTAATCACTATATATCCTTTGAATTTTTAGACAAGAAGCATGGTTTTGATCATGAAAGTGTTATTTGCCTATGTGTTGGGAAAAACACTTGGATAAATAGCAATGCCCTCTCCAAAAATGTGACTTTGTATCTTTTGGAGGAAACCCTTTGTAAACATAAGAAAAGGAGACCTTCAGCACGCTCATGCCACATCTTGGAGAGAGATAATTCACAACTCCAAAACTTACTTTGACAATTTCTGCTCTCCTGGTCTTTTGATGATAATTTTTGCTACTGTGCAGTTTGATCAAAACAACCAAGTGCCCTTGGATATTTTCCTTTGGCTATAGATGAAAAACCTTATTTTCATTCACGCATGGCTTTACCTATATCTATTCATCAAGGAAAAAGGCCTTTAGAGACCCTCAATGCAATCATATGGAACATCAAGGCTTCTTCACATGTTTCATAAAAGGTCTTTGACTGTGATAGTGATATGGCTTGATTCTCTATGTGTTATCCCTGAATTTAAAAAATTTGTCATATCCTTTTTTCACGCATACTGTCTCTGTGTTTTTTACTTGCAAAGGTCTTCTTGAAGCAAGGCTATTCTATCTCCTTGCCAATTTGATGAGGTTTTGAAAAATATCGTCATGGACAGGAAAAGAAAAGCTTCTTTGAACATCAAAATATCACTACTTGGCCATCTTCTTAACAACATTTTCTACTCATAATCACCCAATTGTTTCCCACTGCATTCAAACTCTGCCTTTCAGACAGTGAAAACATATAATCAATCCTTGAAACACCATTGTTGTGTTAGTGGTTTCATCTATTGGAGAAAAAGGTGTTAAAACAAGTTTTTAGGCAGTTTGCAGCATTGTTAGCTTTATGCCCTTTAAATGAGGCCATACCTATGTTATTGACCCTCTTCTTGTTAAATGAAGGAGGCCTTCAACCAATGACCTAACCATCTGCTCATATTTGGAGGAGGTTTTGCACAGTCATCCAACCCTCTGCTTGTTAAATGAAGGAGGCCTTTATCACATTGCCAAACCCTCTGCATGTTAAATGAAGGAGGTTTTCAACCAATGACCTAACCATCTGCTCATATTTGGAGGAGGTTTTACAAAAAGTGACCCAACCCTCTTATCATGTTTGGAGGAGGTTTTACACAGTCTATTTCATCTGTTTTAAAACTGTGTCAATCTTTCCTTTCACTGCATATCTCTGCTTAGTACATCACAATAAGTAATAAAAAGTGAAAGATTGACAAGATGTTATGAGGGGCATGTTCTGAGATGTGTATTTCTGTTTGATAGAATACCCTTATGCATCTTTAGAAAATAGGAGCAATCTTGACCTATGTCTGCAGAGTATTACTTGCTAGTCATAGGTCACTAACCTTTTGACTTTGTTTGCAGGAGTTCATTGAATTACCTCTCTGACTAGTACTTGCATCCCAGGCTCAAAACCACATGAGAAGCAGCTGTCTTCTCATGTTAAGTTTAATAATTTCTTATGGAACACTGGTACACTTCTGCTTTTGAAAGAAACATTGAAACACTATCAATCCACCTAATATCAGTTTGACTTGTGGCATATGCACTGCTGAGACATCAAGGCTTGTTAGTGGCGCGACTTAAGGGTGTATCAAGATTTATTTGCAGAATAGGAAGGTTATCTATGACTGTTTGATATTAGACAAAGGTTCTTTTGGCTCTAGGATAGTTTTCCAAGGGATGAATGCCTAAAGCACCACTACCTAACTTAGGGGAGATTTTTGATAGATTTGGAGTATTCTCTTTGGTATGATCAGATCCAATGATGAGACATGACCAGAGGTAGGGAAGATGACCTTCTTATCAATCAGTTGGTTAATGAATGAGCTGGGGATGAGGGTGAATGACAGCAGATGACTTTAGCTTATGATAGCTGATGGACAATTTTGTATGACTGAGACTGGGTAGGGCTTGACAATTAGGGTTTTTCCTTATCATAGGCTGATTGAAAAGGTAGGAGGGAAAAATGTTTATGGGTGTTTTCTAGCTGACAATTTTGAAAAATTGGAGATCAGCTGCTAGAAAAGTTGGTTTTAAAAAATAGTAATCATTAACAGGTGAAAAATTCTGATGAGTAACAATTTTGTCGGAAGAGCGACGTCGGTGTTTCATCGGAAGAGCGATGTCAGTGTTTCGTCGAAATAGCGACGTTCGACCCGTCGCTATAGCGACACTTGGTTTTTTTTTTTTTAATCTCTCTTTGTCGGAAGAGCGGCGTCAGTGTTTCGTCGAAAGAATGACGTTTAGAAACGTCAGAAGTGCAACAAATCGTGAGCGGTCGGAACAGTGACAAAAAATTTGAAATTTCAGAATTGCGATGACACCATAAAAACATCGAAAAAACTGTTGCAATACCGACGTGAGGAGAAACCACGTTTTGGTGCACCAAAAAACGTCGCTTTTGGGTTTCCTATGTGTCACAAGAGCGACATTTTTGCCGTCGGAATTTGGGGAAAATGTGCTAGTGTGAGAAAGGGAAAATGGTTTTGCAGCCCTCTTTGTACCTAGGTTTGATAAATGGCTCATAATAGCTCATGTCCAACTTTTCTCTCTTGAACCACTTTCACCAACATCAGGTATACCTGTAGCACTAGAGATGGAATCTGCTGATAGCTCAAAATCTATCCCTGCAAGGCTTGACTTTTTGTTATGTAGGTTAAGAATGAACAACCTTGTGATCTCTAGGTGATTTTCCACCTGTTTGAATTTCTCACAAAAATGGAACCACCCCACATTTTGAAAGCATGTGAGAATCATGGGGGAGGAAGTAATCTCCATTGTGTCTTGGGGTTCAAATATGTTAACCTTCCCACCCTTGTGCTTTGGCCTCATAGGCACTTGACCTCATTCACTACTCATACTTCCTTCTTCTCCTAACATGGTGACTAGGGATGCCTTTAGACAAACTCAAGTCTGCTTGTGAAACTGAGGTAGGAGGAGTGAAATGAAATGATGGTGAGGGAAACTCTTGTAAATGAGTGAGATGGAGGTGGGTTTATGACTGATTTTTTTTATCTTGGAGGAGGGCTTAACTTGAACTGATTACGGTTACCCTAATTCACACTCTCCTTAACCGATAATTTCTTGTTTGGAGGTCAAAACAGAGGGTTTACCATGATAACTTAGGGTTTATAGGCACTAGGGTTTGATCATTTTCCTTTAACCATTAATCCATGAATTTCACTTGAGGAGGGAGAAAAATGTCCACTTACCAATTTTTTGGCTCTTTTGCAGGTTCTTGGAAGCAGCTTAGAGGGGTCTTTTTCATAATTTTTGGCATTTTTGCAAGAAAAAGAGGATTTTTTTGCCCTAAGTGCAGCACTGGGAAAAAACTGGGCCAGTTGGGTCCTCCTGGGCGCAGTGCTACCCAGGTGCAGGCATGCTAGTCTCTTGGGCATAGCACCAGGCATAAATGGGCCTGTCGGGTTCCTCTTTAAGTGTAGCGTTGGGCACTCCTGGGCGAGTCGGGCCCTCCTGGGCGTAGCACTGCCCATATGCAGACCTACCGGATCCTTCCTGTCGAGCGAAACTGGGTGAACGGGTAGTGCCCACCTCTAAGCGCAACGCAATGTAAATTTACACTGTGGTTTCTATTCTATGTGCAACGCCAGGTGCCCTAGGCGTAGCGCCTACTCCAAAGTGTAGCGCCAGGTGACTTTGCCCGATTTTCCCTGAAACTCATAAAAATTATCCCTTAATTTTTTTTTTCTCCTTTCAACAGTAAGATGAGATGGGAGGAAAACAAAAAAGGCCCTTTATACCCTTTTAGGAAAATAAATTAAACTCAAAAACCCACTTTGCTAAGGTTTCAGTCCTCTGTTTCACTTTTACTGATTTATCATTTTGAGTTTTTTCAGTAGGTGGCTAAAAGCATTCAAGTTGTATTTTCTCCTTTCTAACAATTTTCCTTTGTTGTTTTTTAGATAGTTTACATGATTAAACTTGATTCCCTTTGGCCTGTTGATGCCTTTAACACTCTTTTCTTACCCATTCTGTCATATAAAAACCCTAAAATTTGCTTCTCTATCATTTGAAATCTAACACATCCTTTTAGCTCATTTAGTAAGAGTAATCTCTTTAAAACATTTTGAGGGACATGTCCTTACCCTAACACTGTCAAAACCTTTCTTGCTTGCATTGTGGAGTTTGGTAATCATGTTTTTACTCACTTTGAGATTTCTGAGTGTGGGTGATCTGAAAACATGGTTTCTTCCCCTCTCACTGATTTTCTAGAGGTATAATAAATCGATTTTTGACAAGTGCCATAGTCTCCACAACCATGTATGATGTCTCCTCTTGGCCACTTCTGATTTTTCGCAGGTGCCATGGCATAATGATTTTTCCATGTCTGATGCTTTTAGTGTTGGACACAATCAGCTTGGAAAACCCTATAATTTACTTTCTCAGTTTCTTCAAATCTTCTACTGCTATTATGATGGAGGTCTATCATCTATATATCACCCTATTTTGACCATATTCATCATGACATATCCCTTGAAATGAGTTTGGAATGTTTGCAGGCAGTGATATCCTCAAGAAGCCTTTGCTACTATTATAGATTTCAAACTTGCCTTTTACTTTCTTTGATTATCTTACCAAAACCCTAGGTTTTTGGGCTGTTTGAGAAGATTTATTAGTGTTGTCTTCTAAGTTCTCTATAGCCCTTTCAAGTTCATTTATTTCAGTTCAGTTCACCTCACCTCTTTCCCTTTTCCATTTATGATTTCTAAAATTCTTCAATTCATGCTTGGTTGTGCTGGTGTGCCTCTTCCATGTGTTTTGCTGCCTTGGCTTTTTGTTTGGCATACTGCTGGTCCAATCAATCTTAGGGACCCTAATTCCTCCTGAACATAGGTTGCTTCCTTCTTCTTTGCTGTGGATTTCCTTTAGTGAGGATTTTGCCTCTTACCTTACCAATTTTCCTACTGATAGTTACCTTGACATTCCTGCAGAAATGTCAAAAATGAACAGTTGTCCTTTGCAGAATTTAAACTTGATAAGGAGGTCTTCCTTGGAGACCTTCTTAATCTAACTTGGACAAACAGGTGCTCACCATATTTCACATTTAATTCAGCTTCTAGCACATGAAAAAAAATGATTTAGAACACCAAAGATAACCCTACAACCTATGAAACCCTAGTGACCTAGTGGGAGGCTCTTTGACTTGGTCTTTGACTGAAAGCATTGGCTTAGGTTCTTTAAATATGAAAAACAGAGTTTTTGACAATTTGATGTGTTGAAGATCCAAAATCAAATGTAATTGATTTATCTAAAGAGCCTACAGAGATAGTTTTGAAACCATCAATGCTTGAGGCATTTGATGAACATGGGAAAGGGTAGGTTCTTTAGAAATCCTAGGTGGAAGTGGAATGGTTATGGGTAGGAAAAACAAAGTATTGAGGTTATGGGTGTGAAAATGGGATAGAGATGAGTGTCATGAGCCCATGAGGGGTTTTATAGGAGTGATAGGCTAACCAGGGAATGGTAGAGTAGTGAAATAATGAAAATATTACCTTAAGGATAATGAAGGTAGTGAGATTTCTAAAACTCGCAATATTCGTGAATCTTGTTTTTAAAAATCTAGGACAAGTATTTAGTCATCTAGAAAATGGAAAAAATTACTGATGACTAATAGACCCCATCCGTACTCCATTTTCTGATGAAATCTTGGATAATGTAGGAGGACAAGAAGCTTATTCATTTACTGATGGGTTTTCGAGGTATCATCAGATCAGAATTGCACCAAAAGACCGCAGTAAGACCACCTTCACCACTGAATGGGGTTCTTTCCAATATATTTTCATGCCATTTAGATTGAAAAATGCACCTGCAATATTCTTGCGCGTGGTAGTGGTTGTGTTTAAGGAATTCATGCATAAATTTTTGGAGGTATATTTTGATGAATGGACGGTGTTTGGATTGGTAAAGAAACATGTGTCGAACTTGTGCATGATGCTGGACACCTATCGGAAGCACTAGATTTCTCTCAATCTGAAGAAGTGTATATTCTGCGTGCCTTTTGGAATTTTGTTAGGGCATATCGTATGTCAACAAGGATTGATGGTAGACCCAGCCAATATCGTGGTTATCATCAACTTAGAAGTTCCTACCAACGAGAAACAATTGTGCTCCATCCTAGGACACACTGGTTATTACATAAAGCTCATCAAAGGGTATGCTCTGATCACTGTGCCAATGGAGAAGTTGCTAAAGAAGGATGTAGCGTTTTTCTGGGATGACGAATGTCAGAAGAGCGTTGAACTGCTAAAGGAGAAAATGGTCACTGCATCTATCTTGATATTTCCAAACTGGTCTAAGATTTTTCATATGCATGTGGATGCATATGGTATAGCACTTGGGGTTGTTTTAGCGCAGCTAGGAGAAGGATACATTGATCACCCAATCGCTTTCGCCAGTAGGAATCTCTCCATCACAGAGTGCAACTACTCAACTACAAAAAGGGACAGATTAGCCATGGTATACATGCTGCAAAAAATACAAACACTATTTGCTAGGAGGGAATTTCAAAATTTTGACTGATAATTCTGCTTTGAAATACCTGGTCAATAAGCCTGTGTTGGGGGGGAAGACCTGCATATGGTTATTTCTTTTTCACGAGTATTACTTTGAGATTATGGTGAAGCCTAGAATACTGAATGCTAGGCCTGATCATCTATCACGAATTGAGAATGGGGAAGAACCAACCATTCTGGAGGAGGGGTTACCTAATGTGAAACTCTTTTCTATTAGGGTGGTTGATGAGCACTTTTCTGATATTATTCATCTTCTGACCATAGGAATAGAGCCTGCATAATATTCAGTCCAACAAAACAAGGAGTGTGTGTTAGAACATGAAAGATGATATATCTTGGCTGAGGCTCGTGGAGGAGTGGCAGGATACCACTATGCTAGGAAAGCCACTGCGCAGAAGGTGTTGTGTGCCTATTTATGGTGGGCCACGCTACACAGTGATGCATAGGCATACTGTCAGGCCTGTGATGCATGTTAGAGAATAGTTTAGCCTTCGCGCAGAGATGAAATGCCCCTACAACCACAAATGGCCTTGTAGGCATTCGATAAATGGGCTATAGATTTTGTTGGACCAATCAACCCTCCTGGAAATAAGACTGGAGCGCGTTATATCAATACTGCAACTGATTATGCCACCAGATGAGGGGAGGCGAAGGAAGTTAAGGACTATACTATGGATATTGTTGCGCACTTCATCTTTGAGTACATTTTGACCAGGTTTGGATGCCCGAAGATTTTGATGAGTAATATAGGTACGCACTTTGTTAATGAAACAATTGAAGCTTTGACAGAGGAATTCCATATCCATCACAAGAAGAGTACCCCTTATCACCCACAATAAAATGGCGGAGTAGAAGATTTCAACAAGATCTCGAAGAACACACTCAGAGAGGTCTGTAATGCCAACTGAGAAGATTGGTACGTGCGCATCCCTTATGTGTTATGGGCCTATAGAACAACATGAAAAATGTTGATGGGAAAAACACCTTTCAAGATGGTCTATGGGCAGGAAGCCATCATGCCAATGGAGTATATTTTCCCAAGCCTGCGCATCACAAATTTCACTAATATGGCCGAGCTTGACATTGTGGAAGAATGATTAGTGCAACTTGTTGCCTTAGAATAAGATTGGTTCATTACTAATTTCCACCAGCAAGTGTAGAAGGTGAGAGAAAAATCCTGGCATGACAGGCACATCAGGCAGAAGGTGTTAAAGGAGGAAGACTTGGCCTTTCTATATGATAGAAAGTTTGCGTGCCACCCAGGGAAGTTCAGAAAGCATTGGTTGGGGCCATACATTCTGAAGGAGATTGATGGCAGTGCGGTGTGCTTAGCCACACTAATTGGAGATAACCTTCCCAGGTACTTCAATGGAAGCCATCTGAAGCCATATAGAGACAATCTGGTGCCGACCAAATGACTATATGGCCGAAGCATCATAATCAAAGGGTTTGCATGAAAAAGAGATGGAGGCTGTAGGCAGGTGAGACAGAAGCGCAAGGGTGACGCTTATGAAAGGAAACTATCCATTGGAACAGTGAAAATGGGTGAAAAAGTGAAATTACCGTTGGATGGAGCATATTTCTCGCATTTCATGAGGCGATCTTGGAGGATTTTTTACTGTTTTCTTGAAGGTAAATGGAAATTAATAATAATCTGACCATTTTTTCCATGGATGGATTATCAAAAGGTGGGTGCGGGTCTCAATTGGTTCCTTTGCTATTTGAATATTTGGCGCTCTATGATTGTCTGTAATTTTTGTTATCCTGCTATCAGTGAGTTCTGTATGTCTAGCTGCGAATCTCCATCTGACATCAGTAATCTCGAATTCATATTCTGCTCGAGAATGACGGCCACCAACCCTACGGAAGATCATTCTATGACCCTCACTGCCTCTACGGAGATGGGATCAGATGATGTCATAAAAGTAGTCCTGGAGGTAGAAGAATCCTTGTCCACACCGGCGAAATAAAATTGAAAGGGAAATATGTCGAAGTGGGCTACCTCTAATTTGCGCACCTCTCCACGAAATGTAACATCCCATGGCAAGCCACTAGGGATAGATCCCCCATCGGCGATTCGTCAAAGTGTCCGATGAGTACTAGACAAGATTCTATGTTTGTTGAACCTATCTCATAGCGGCCGCCCTATGTCAAGCTGCGGAAGCCCTCTATGCAAAAGCCTCAGAATGTCGATACAGTCACGGAATACCTACAGATGTCGTTGATCCCTCCTAAAGTACCTCTGATTGGTGAAATGTTTAGAAATATCCACCAAATTAATTTTGATGATTATGGTTTAGAAAATGAAGCAATGTTCCTTGAGCTCGTACCGGAGAATTACTTAGAACAGGTTTTGTATGAAGATGTGTCGAAGGTTGAGCCAATGCCTTGGGCGTGCGGGCTACACAACGTGGGAATCCTCAACCTACTAAGGATTCCAGACTTTGGAAGGTACCCCATCATTAGCATCTGCGTGCGCCATTTGCTGGCCTTGGTCCACAAGGGCTCCCTGTGTATTCAAGGGTGAATTCTCATAGACGTCGTGTTGATCCATCGGATCACCGACCTGCCTAAGAAGGGGTCCCATATGATGAAGGGATTCAAGAAGAACAATGAGTTGAAGGTGGCGAATCATGTAAATAATAAGTTCAAGGTGGGAAGGGACAAGAGGGGATTTCTGGTCTAGACCATCGCTGACCTAGCGGTGCGCTTGGGCACCCTCATCCTCGGATGCAAGCTTATGAGGAAGTGCCAATCGAAAATGGTCCGAGCACACTTCATTGCCTTGGCAGGGAAATCTAAAAAGGGCATGCTATATAACTGGTCGCAGTTTTTGTGCGAAGAGTTTCTGGAAAATGTGCTTGAGGCACAGGAACTAGGGAAGCAGTTCTGCTACTCGTGGTTATTATTGTTAATTGCATTGGTGGCATGGGAGACCCCAGCAGATGAAATCCTCCCAGAGATCGAGATATGTGTATGCGTAAGGGCATGCTATGCGAACTTATGGGACTCATCCAACCCCCGGTGAGTCGAAGAGAATAATATATTTTGGGTACTTTTGGAAGGCTCACTAGCTCAAGCCATACATTCTAGACCAAGACTCTCACCGGCGGTGCATGATAAGTAAAAAATGGTCGCAAAATTATGGGTGACCATGCACAACATGCAGATCAAGGTGCACAAGGACTCAAACTGGTACACTTTTCCCTATATGATCATGAAATCATAAGTCGACCAGGTAATGGCAACATGGCCGAATGGATGGAAAATTGAGCTTGGCTCCACCCAACCCATTACGTCGTCCACTTCCACTAAAGATATGACTCCAAGAGACACAACAGAGCTGCACATGGAGACAGGCACTGAGAACACCGATAGAAAAGATATTGGGGTCGAAGCATAAAAGGATCCGGATGTAGAAAAGGACAAAGATCAGGAGTTGGGAGGAGACCAGGAGGAGGTGGACCTCAGAGGAATGGATGGGCTCAATGGGGACGGTGATGAATCTCCACATGGCACCAAGCGAGGCAGAGAAACATCTAAAGGGTCATGTAAGAAGCGGAAAGGTTCCAAGGCAGGAGGAGAGGAAGAGGTTACTCTGATAGAAGAGGACCTCGAAAAGATTTCTGATGTAGTTGCTTCAGCATCGGAGGACTGATGGAACTCTATGGAAACACAATACAAGGTCACGGTGGATGCCTTGCAATTGAGCCTGTAATTTTTCTAGTTGAAGAAATATACCCTACAAGCGAGCGTAGATCAAGCGAGGCTGGTGCAAGAGAGCTTTCCATCCACTTCGATCATCGCGACAACGGAAATAAAAATCTTCCCCTTCCTAGGTGCAGCTGTGTCCATGGAACAATCAGAGTTGTGCACGCAGGTCCAAACCTGCCCCGAGGTCGGCATCGACCTTGTGAAGCTGTCAAGTGGGAAGCTACATGCTCTCCACATATTCATATCAGCAGAATTGCAGAGCAGAGAGGCTCGCGTGCAACAATAGCTCAGTGAGGTCAAGCAGATTGCAGCAACAAAGATGGTAAAGTCTTTCCAGGCTCAAATAGTGCAACAGGTAGTCGTAGCTCAGCGTGCAGAGTTGGAGAGCTTCATTGATTGATTATGTGGCGAAATCCCTAACGTAGCCATCCCGACCTCCGCCACAAGCAAAGATTGAGAGCCTGGTCACCATGCTCAAGGCTTCCAGATCGGAGATCTAAACAGTTAAGGCTGATTTGGAGCAGTAAATTTCTACATTGCAGGCGAAGCTGCAGCCTGAGACCCCATTGGAGGTGTGCGTGCAACAGACCGCTCTAGTGAAGAAAACATTTTCCAGCATCTCCGCTAATGTTAATAAGGGTTCAGAACTCCTAGAGACTGCCATGGAACTGTGGACCTCTGTGCAGATAGATCCACTAGTCAATAAAATTACTCAGGAGTTGCACGATAAAGAGCAGTAGTTTGAAGATTTGCAGGAGGCTTTGCCTACATTCATTCCTACCCAGCAAATGACACGCCTTCAGACTAGCCAGGAATCATGCGACGAGGTTGAGGAGCTCCACCACAAGAAACAAATTGTCAACAATCACATGAATCCACATGCAGACGAAGCGATGAAATTGTCTCAAGACCTTGATGTTGCAGTCTGAAACTTGAACCAGACGTTGTAGAGCGTCACTTTGGCCACTGAAAGGCCAACTTTAGATAAGCTGGCAGAGATAGTGTTGAGCGCAGTGAACCAGAGTGTAGGTTTCTTGGCACCATTTGCAGCTGCTATCGACAAGCTCCAGAACAAAATGAAGAATCCAATGCTAGTGTGACTTGGGATGAGTTACAAGATTATGTTGGGGGCTTGTTGGAGTGGGGTCGCCTAAGTCTTAAGACCACTTTTTTTCTATATTTTTGTAATATATTTTGTAATTTTAGTCGTGTGCAGGGGCTTTGGGGTGGGTCAAAACCCCTCATGAGTTGTAATGGGTAGAAAGGGTAGATCAAGGGGCCGCAAACCACGGCTTGTGGACCCTAGAGTAGCGCAAGATAAAACTATAAATAGACGTCTATATCGAGTCTAAGAAGTCAATTTTTGGATAAGTCTAAACATTGATGATAGATTTGGATACTTTGTGATATTTTGTGCTGATTTTTCTGGGTAGAAGGCTCCTGCTGATTGTGTAAGTAGAGACCTTAGTCCTGCTGTGTGGGGACTCTTCTAGCTATGTGCGCGGGTTTTTGAAGGGTTTTGTATGAAGGATCTGAACTAATATTAATAAAGAATTATTTTTGCGATCTCTAAGTCTGAATTTCATCTGTTGTTTATGTTATGAATGATTTTGCATCTTATTTCTAATTCATGTATTTAGATCTCTTGCGCAACTGTGTGTTGGTTTATCTGAATGATTATTGGATGGATCATTAGGAGAAATTTGAGGTCTAAAATGGGCCTCCTAAGGAAATAATAAAATAATAGCTAAACCAATAAAATACTATTTATGAATTTTCAATTCACTTTTTGCACCAAAATCCATGTAACCATGGTTAAATTCAATTCAAAATTTGTACTAAAACAGAATTAATAAAAAAATTGTATTGTTGTAATTATAAATAAGAATGATATTTAAAAAAAAAAGTCATTATCATTGCACAACTAATGCATTTTTCCTTTGTACTTAAATAACTTAAAATAAAATATAAATATAAATTCATAAATTCTTAATTATAGAATATACTATTAACTAACATTTATATTATTTAAATTACATAATAACATGTAATTAATATACTATATAAAAATAATATAATATAACACATTGTTTTATGTATGAATTTTATATTACATATTGAATTGATTTGATTTATAAATAAATATTTGAAAATATACAAATATAATATTTATTGAAAATTGTGTAAATACATGAAGATTGTGTAGGGATATGCATTGTTTCTTTCAAAAAGTATGAAATGACAATAATAATATTCTATTCAAAAAGTGTGAAATGACATTTATTATGAGTACTTTACTTTATGACTTTAAAAATACTTAGAGCACTACCATGGTTAACCATGTTTTTTTATCCACCATTGAAAATGTGACAAGTATGTACCTTTAACCCAAGAAATGCCACCTCAACCATTAGGGATGATGTCATCCCCTAAAATGTAATTGTTTCTTATAAAGTAAATTTTGACTATAAATTTTCCTTAGGAGGCCCATTTTAGACCTTAAAATTCCCCTAATGTTGATGGTATAAGGTTATGATATTATGTGTTAAGGGTTATTACTTTGATAATAGATGTCGTGTTAACTTGCACAAGGTATTCTGCATATTTGACCTAAATCTTCCAGTAAGGGTTTCCTGGTTAGGGTTGTTGTTGCAGAGGTATTTTTATGGTTATTTTGGATCTTAAGGCACTCACATCATTCAAACCTCTCTCAGGGTGTGGAAACCTGGTTCCAACACCCCCCAATACTGCTTCGGGTGATACTTTGACTTGCACAAGCAGATCACTATCGAAAGGACCAGTAGTAAGAGGGTTTTGTTGGTGAACCTCAACTCAAACCTCGGTCAGGACGCCTCAAGTGAACATATTACAATGGATGTTCCTCCTTGTTCAGTAGACCTGGTTCCTGATTGTTGAACTCTTTTAGTTTTAATTTTTTCCAATTGACTGTGTGTATACTCAAGGGGTTTCACCTGCATTCTACGTGAATGTCTCGGTAGTTCAACCATGCTTAAGGTTTTTAACACTCGAAATAAATAAAAAACTAAAAAGAATGCAACTAAGGTGCTAAAAAAATCAATAAAATGAACACGCAACTAAAAAATATAAGAGACAAACCACAAACAAACAATATGTTTCCACAATAAAAACACTAGTTGTTGATGAAATCCAACGTCGCAGAAATTAATGTAGAAAACTGGCGGTTGGAATAGTTACCTTGACAACCTGCTTAATGAAACAGTCTGGTGCAAATAACTTCACTATGCCATCTCGAAGTGAAGAGTACCTTCCAGAAAGTCCAAGTGAGTCAATGCAACGTCTGCTCCAGGTACAGTGGGATCTTCCCTCCACCGTCACCTTGGGAAAAATCCTAAATATTATGGCCACTAAGGTCACCAACTGAGATAATTGCACATTGGGGAACAGTCTACAATATAATAAACATGCAAGGGAAAGTATCAAGTTCAATCCCCTTGAAAGCTCCTCGACATGGTAAATTCGAGGTTTGCTCACAAGTGACCCCATGCTCCTCGATAATTATTAATCTGAGCCTTACCATTTGTATTACGTGCATGTCTTCTATCTTTGCCAATGAAGTAGGTATGAGTACCTCACTGGATCTGACATGACCTCATGCTTGACTCTTTTAAGAAGAGCTTCCTAGAGTACAAATGCAACAATTGGATTTCCCTACCATAAGATGCTACTTGTTTGTTTTAACTTCTTTGGATTGTTAATTACAACCTATTCCAAAGCACTGACTTAAGCTAAGTTGGTGGAATGAGCCCTAGAAAATGAAAAAAAATCTAGATTGATTTTATTAAGCGTTGTATTGATTTGGTTGTTATTTACACAAAGGGGTATGGAGATGAAACTTGATGATATTGTGACCTGACTCAAAATACTCTAAATGCATCAATATGAAAATGCAACTCTTTATTTCGATGAATTATTTTTAAGAGAAATTTGAAGGACTTTTGAACTCAAAAAGTACAAGCTTCCTAAAACTTCAAATAAAATTCCTTTTTCGTCAAGAAAACAATTTCATTAAGAACACAATTTCCAAGAATAACCAATGTCTCTTTTGTAAAAAAATTTCGTTGATTACAAAGCCAAAAACTACAATTTTGATGAATAAAAAAATTTCAAAAGAAAGCAACTTCTAAAAACCCTAAAAGTATAAAAAATTCAAAGAAAATCAAAGTCCTAATTATTAATCCCAACTAAGATACCTATGGGTATCTTTTTAATGATTTCTCTTAGTTGTAAAGAAACTAAAAATGTTACCACTTGACCTAGAAAAAATGACATCATGAAAGCCTAGCTTGAGACAAATCAGATTTTGGTGATCTAGAATATTTTTCGTTTTGCAATCGAGTAAGAAAAAAATACTCAAATAGGTAAGGTTGGAAATAATCCTGGTGGCTCAAGGAGATAATAACATAAAACCAGTGATCTTTGGCAAATGAACCCATCTTCCAAAAGGAGCAACAACAAACCAGGGCAAACCCTAACTGAATTATGAAAAAATGATGATTTATCAAACAAGACTCTAAGGTGTTAAGGAGGAGTTCATACATAGATTCTGACAACCTGTATAGATCAGGTTAAACCTTAAGAATTCGGTTATCTGACTCTAGAAGAGAAAATTTCAATTTTTTCAAAATTTCCCGGGGGGTGCGTAGCTTCTCAATACAAACCAATGCGCATGCACACTAGAATAAACTGGAAAGTTGCACAGGTTGTCGCTTTGTTCTCCATAGAAAACCACACAGGGCAGAGAAAAGTTGGAAAAACAAATTTAAGGCTTTCTATCTCAGAGAATATAAAAGGTTATATACCCAACCACACTCAAAGAAGTCAAACCAAGAAAGCTAGAATGTCAAACCAAACAGAGCCAAAGAAAACTAAACTTGTCTTCCCCAGTATGGTCGCCAATTTGTTTTGTGGATTAATCTCTCCTGCGAACAAGAGCTATCTCCCTAGTACTCCATCAATTAACTAGAAACAAAGATCCATTGAATGCATATTTCTCTAGATTGTTTGTATTTTAGATTATTGCAATTTTGAAATAATGAGGTTACGCTCCTACCTTTCAACCGAGACATTCGATGTAGCCTTTTTCCTTTCGCTCCAAAGCAATTCTTCAATGCTTAGAAGAACTTGCTATCACAAACAATGAAAAGGATCAAAGCACCTGCAATATATAATAATCATAAATACTAGTTTAACTTAGTGATCAAAGAGTCTAAGTATTGACATCATTTCATGAATTCAAAAACAAGACAATGAGAAAAAGAGATCCATATGTATTATCAGAAATTAAAAAAGAAATATTACAACCTCAGCCTTGATGTTGTACAATTTTCTCCTGTGTGTCTGTGCAATTATTTCCTTAAGTTTGACAAGCCTTCCTCTCTAGAATGACCAACATGAAGTCATGTGCACAAAGGTGTGATCTTCAATGTGGAAACAACAACTTACTAGTTCAAAATCTATGAACCCTATGAGCTCTCTCCAGCTTAGAATCTATACAAATTAGTATCTACAATCTACCCTTCAACCTGAAACTTCAACTCAATTTATAGAGATATTGAGGTAGTTTTAGATCCATTAAGAGAGGGATGAGTTTCTCCCATGAAGGGATTTGGGTTCCTTTGGCCAAGGGATAAGCTCCATGAGTAGAGGGATAAAGCTCGAACCGGCGCGACTCTAGAGGCTTCCAGTTGGGAGAATATTTGACCAACTAGGGTTCTAGAAGTTACCTTATATATTTACTTCCTTTACCGTGGGTGCGCAGGTTTTAGTGGCGAACAAAGTGGTGATCGTCGCAGCTAATAGAAGAAGTAGCAGTGCATGTGCAAGTAATGGTCACAAAATGCACGCAGGTAATATTTTAAAGGTTTTAAAGTGCTTTTCTCTAGTTCCCAAGACTTGGTTTAGGAACATGAGTATTTTTTACCTCTAAGGGAACATGATATGGATGTTAAAAGACCCATAATGACAGTCAAATGTCATGGTGACAAAATGACGTGTAACACTTTTGTAATTCAATCATTTTCTTACTCAAATTGATGATGAGCTGACCCAACCTTCTAACTGTAGAAATTATATAACTTATGTGTTATATATCCAAGATTCTCCTGATCACACATTATTTTAACTTCATGCACAATATAGAATCTATTCCACTATTGATCATCACATGCGGAAATTAAATCAATTGAAATGCACACATGAAACCATAAAAATTTACACACATTAACACAGTTGTTTAACAGGAAATCCTGAAGCTAAAAACCCCAATTATCTGTATATAATATATGTCATATAGATCATGTAACAATCCTCATACAAAGCTAATCATATCAAGCTCTCTAATACAATACAATCGCTACACACTAATCAAGCCCAATCTTGCAAATCCATGCACTGATCTCTGCCACCTGCTAGCCTGCCTCTACTATGCAATCCCTGCTAAAGAATGGCTCTGATGAACTCGAATCCACCAAGCTTGCATTACGAAATCCTCATTTTCATCTCCACTGAGTGTTGGATGCAATCAATGCATCACTATAGTCATAACTGATAGTCACACTTGCTCTTTCACCTATCTCTCCACTGGTCTCCACTGAAACTATCCATGCACTGTAGTTAACTGATGTATTCTTCAGTTGATTAATGAGTTACTATTTAGTGAATTGATTAACTAATTAATTCACACCACTCTCACTAGTGTATCAATCAGTTAGACTAAATACAACTAGCTCAACTAAGTCTAACTGAGTTAAACTAAATACAACTCCATAAACTACTCCTATAACTCCACCAAACTACGTCACATGAGTTCTAACTGAAGTCCTCATGCATTAGCTCCAGTAAACCCTCAGGAATAGCGTAATTCCTTCTGTCAGCTGTTGTGCCACATCTGTGCACTTAACTGAAGTGCTCCAAGAGAATAAGATAAGGTTTATAGTCCAAATATAATTAAGAGCTAATAATATTTGACATATCTATTTTTAGACTGGCAATCTAAAAATAGATTCCACCCAATATGTCTAAAAATAGAAGTCCATATATTTTTCCAACTTGAACAACCATCCACAAATAGCATCCTGCAACTCATAGAATATGATCGACATGTCTAAAAATAAACATAGTCTAAAAATAGACTTTGTGCCAAAAATAGCCTGCGGGCCCACTTAGTGAAGGCGACTCTTTTCACTAAGCTCATCATCTTGTTGAATCTCAACACTCCCTCTCAACAAGATAGGGATTATCTGCCACCTCGATCCTGTCTCTATGGTATTCGAATTTGCTCCTGGTGAGCGCCTTTGTCAGAATATCTGCATCCTGATCCTCCGTAGGAATGTAAGATAGTAACATGATCTTCTGCTGCACACAATCTCTGATATGATGATACCGGATGTCAATATGTTTAGATCTATCATGAAATACTGGATTAACCGAGAGTTTAATGCAACTCTGATTATTACAATATATCACAGTAGGATCTAAGTGTGAATCAAACAACCCGACTAGGATCTTCCTCATACATATAGCCTTGCATGTAGCCAAACTTGCTGCCATGTACTTGGCCTCCATTGAACTGAGTGCCACGGATCTCTATTTCCTTCTGTACCAAGAAACTGTAATAGACGCGATACTGAATATCCCTCCAAATGTGCTCTTTCTGTCCATTGGGCTCCCTGCCCAATTTGCATCCGTGAAGCCATGCAGCTTCAACTCATCCGACTTTCTGTACCACAATCCATATCCCGATGTGCCCCTGACATACCTCAGGACATGCTTTCCTGCCTTCCAAAAGAGCTTGTGAGGCTTAACCATAGCTTGTGAAAGCTGGTTAACAGCATAGCATATGTTCGATCGTGTATTGATTAGATACATGAGAGAACCAACCAACTGTTGATAAACAGTGGCATCCACTACCTCTGCCAATGTAGCATCCTCTTTCCTCCAACTGTTATGAACCTAATTCATAACTGAAGTAATAAATATAGTCATTAATAGAATAAAATAGAATAAATACAAATAAATGTAATTACTAGCTAAACAATTAGGATTATGTTAAGTAGTCATTAGTTAACTAAAAAGGCATGTCTAAAAGACATGCATGTTCATGAAAAGGTACCTGCATAGTTATAAAAGCGAGACCTCATTGTAATCATTCAGTCGTCATATATCATATTAATAAATATTTATTATTATAAATACCTCTTGTGTATTTTTATAATTAAAGCTATTTCTGCTATCAAAGTCAACAAGCATACAAGTCTTATTGCTACAGTAACCAAATCTATGAATTTCGCTGTTACAGTGGTATCAGAGCCTTATTGAAGACAAGTTGAAGCAATGGCACATAACATTGTTTTACAAGCCTACGAACGTAGTTTACAAGCCTATGGACATAAACTACCACACTATGTGTCATTACGTGAAGATCCCAAAATAATTGAGCAGATTAGGAAAGTTCAACAAAAGCTTCAGCAATTAGAAAATTCTTGGGCAAAAGTCACAAACGGTTGTAAAAAAATTTCTGCAGATCTTAAAAAAAATTCTCGTAATAGAGAAGAAAATCATGACAAACAAAAAGATGAAAAATGCAGTAATAATGAGAAAGCAGTTAGTTATGCAAAGGGAAAATCAAGTAGAACATCCATGGAAAAGTCAACCAAATATATTCCCCCACCAATGCGTAATAAAAGAAAAAAGGAAGAGAATTGTTGGAAGTGTGGAGATAAATATTTCACAGGACATAAGTGTGCAATCCAAAAACTTTATAACTGTGAAGCAGATTATAATGATGATGTAGATGTTAAATGTAAAAAAGATTCTACTAGCCGGAAAACTATTGAAGAAGCTGGAAAAAGTGATGACCAGCAGAGTGTTTCATCCTCTGTTTTGAAAGAAACTTGTGATCCTCAAGTGGAGCTTATAGCTGATAAAAGGCACGAGTCTTTTTCAGATTTAACTTTTGAAGCTGCTCAATTGAAGCCTGATGCTTTAGATGATAATCAACGGCATATCTCTGAACAAGGCAACACTGCTGCCAAAGGTTTCATTTCTAATGAAAAACTGCTATCGGTGGCCCTTGAGAAAAAGCAGGCTTTAGAAGATGTGGGGAATGTAAACACCTTCAAGAAAACAGCCATGGTGGGTGAAGACAATTCAATTATTACTGCACCAGAGGTCGAGATTAATCAGGAAAAAATTTCTGAGATATGTGCAACCCCTGTTTATGATAGGAATGAAGGTGAAAGAGAGGTTACTGTGAAACAACTTGAGGAAAAAGCAGTTACTCTCACAACTCTTCCTTCTAAGATGATAACACAAGTGTTCGTAGCATCAGACAGATCTGTCGTTATTTACAATAGCAACCAGAGTTTGAGGTATAGTAATGTGAATTTGGTGGAAGTTTCACAATTGGCTAATTACATTAGAGTGAAAACAATTAATGTTCCTGGAAAAAAGATGGAGCCAATAATTAATACTGTTGCAATTCACCAGACTCCAGGAAGATACATTCTGAAATCAGGTGTGGAGAAAGAAGGATCTGCAAAGCTCTCACCTAGTAGAGGAAGCTCTCTTGAACACCAACGTAGTGTCTCTCCATTAACAGACATAGCATCGTTTTCAAACAAGGAAGGAGAGCCAACTGATGAGCAATAGATGCCCTCAACCCCAAAACAAGATTCAGACTTAAACATTGTTAAAGAAATAGATGACCATCTGCACGAGTCTCTAGATGTGATTGTGAATCACAAGAAGGCAATTAATAGTGATGCAAGTGGTTCCAGAACTTCCAGTGACAATGGAAGTTTGAAGAGATTTGAACTCAACGTTAATAATACCGGTGTGTTCTCCAAGATAACAAGAAACATTGAATTCTAGGACATTATCAAACTGTCAAATTTCATGGAATCATCCTCTGCTTCTGCAGCTGAAACTCTATTCGATTTGTATGCCATTATTGTTCACATTGGTGAATCGACCAACAATAGGCATTATGTTGCTTATATCAAAAATGGAAATGTCGACTCGTATGAGTGCGATGATGGGCGAGTTAAAAGGGTCACCTTAGAATTTGTGTTAAATCATAATGCGTATATCCTTTTCTATGTACTCTGAACCAAGGATGATGGGTATCAGACTGTCACTAGAAAGAAGAAAACAAAAAAATTTAATTTGGTTGTCGTCTCAGTCGTTTCTGACGACAATGTGAACTGCACAATTTGCATGTCTCCATTTCAGTTTTCGATGGTGCGGTGGCCCTGTTCCACACAGATGTCTGCGCTATTGACTTCGCCTCTAATCGTGCCCTACCCTATAACTCTAACGTTGTGTTATTAGCCTTCACTCTGCTGAGCAACCCGCAACCATCAAACGTTGTTGTTGCCCGGATGTCAGTTATTATTAGCCCTTGTCAATTTCCATGAATCAATCTGTTGTTTGGCCAATCAAAATGAAATTAATAATAAAAATTTGTCATCTCCTCCTTGCTATCAATCGGCGTGCCTGGACGATGGGTCAACCTGTGTGGTCGATACACCGATTCGCTCTTTGATCGGTATAAATATATGTCCATTGTCCAAAGCGTGCGTCGAGAATTGTTAGACGTGTTCAGGAACTACGTGACGGGAAATTGAATCCCATACTTGGAATTGAATGGCGAAGAAAATTGAGAATCCCCGATTTGTGTATTGCAATGAGAATGACGTCTATCCAGAAAAGTGTTCGTGTAATTGAGGGCGTACGTTGTTCGTGCCATGCCTTGTTCTTGAACTACGAATATGGGAAGGTTTATGACTACGATGTGCAAGTAAAACTGTTTGGACAAGTTCCTTCCTTCTATGGCACTAACAAAAGATAAACAATTGTGAAGATTTCTCAGGAGTTGCAGTTTCTTGAATATAAATATTGGTCACGAGGATATGGCTTTCAACGAAGGATTGCATGTGAAAATGCCGTGTGGACAGGATTCCAGTCGACACGTTGAGCATGAACATGAACGTGATCGTGATCGAGAGCTAGAAAAGGAACGCAGGGATCGTGACAGAGAAAAAGAGAAGCTGCAAACGGATATGATACATTTGATATGCGTTATACCACAGCTGACAGTGCGACACCCCAAAAAAACGCTGTCATGCCCCCATCATAAACAAATCGTTGACGCCAGTCGGTGCTGTCAAACAGTGCGTCGAACAGGGGTATCAGTTTTACTAAACGGTGCGATTACGGTGCATATAAATCGTGGGCTCGGTGCTTATCAATCGTGGTATCTGATGATGAAATAAGTTATAATGTGTGAAGCATTGATTTAATTGCAGCGGACTCTTACTTGATTTGCAAATGATGGCCTCCTTCGACAAAACAGTTGTGGAAATATAGTAAAAGTAACAATTGTGGTAATGTAGGTAAATGTCAAATGAAGTTATCATAGAGTTTTTTTAAAGTAAAAGTAAAATTTTTACTTTTGAAGGACACACATTTTAAGGAATTTCAATTCAGCCTTAAAAAGGAAGGATGAATGGGATTGCCAATCCACATGGCATAGTTTTCATCATGACAGGAAATAACCCCTCCATGGTGGGCCCTCCACCACATTGATGGTACTAGAAGCTTGAGTGACTAAAATAACATTCTCAATGAAAATTAATTTCCCAGTTAAATATATATATATATATATATATATATATATATATATATATATATATATATATATTGACTTAATTAATTAATTTACTATTAATTAAAAAAAAAAAAATTTATAAGGATGAGTATACGTTCAAGATGTAACACAAATGAAGAAATTTGGAAGGCAATTAAAGTAGAGAAAGTTGTCGAAAAGTTAAGCTTTGAGGACAAAGCTTTTCGAGAAGGAGGCAATGTTATGAACCTAATTCATAACTAAAGTAATAAATATAGTCATCAATAGAATAAAATAGAATAAATACAAATAAATGTAATTACTAGCTAATCAATTAGGATTATGTTAAGTAGTCATTAGTTAACTAAAAAGGCATGTCTAAAAGACATGTCTGTTCATGAAAAGGTACCTGCATAGGTATAAAAGCGGGACCTCATTGTAATCATTCAGTCGTCATATATCATATTAATAAATATTTATTATTATAAATACCTCTTGTGTATTTTTATAATTAAAGCTATTTCTGCTATCAAAGTCAACAAGCATACAAGTCTTACTGCTATGGTAACCAAATCTATGAATTTCGCTATTACACCAACCACCAGGAAGAGGAGTGTCGATAGGCTTGCAGCCTTGCATGTTGAACTTCTCTAGTATCTCCCGGGCATACTTTCCTTGAGACACAAACAGTCCACCCTTCCACTGCCAAATTTCCAATCCCATGAAATAATGAAGGAGGCCCAAGTCCTTCATCTCAAACTCCTTTGCAAGATCTGCCTTGCATGAGTGTATCAACAGTTCATCACCGGTTAGTATCAAATCATCTACATAAAGTACAATGATCAGCAACTTACCCTCCACCACATTCTAGTATAGATTCAGATCTGCCTCACTCTTGGCAAAACCAAGTCCGGTGAAATAACTATCTATCCATGTGTACCAAGCACGAGGTGCTTGTTTCAGCCAATATAGCGCTCTTTTGAGCCTGCACACATACGACTCGCTGCTGAAGATTTCAAATCCTTCAGGCTGCTCTATGTACACCTCCTCCTCAATGACTCCATTGAGGAATGCAATCTTCACATCCATATGATGAATGTGCCAACCCATCTGCGCTGAGAGAGAAAGGATGGTCTGTATGGAAGAATACCTTGCAACAGGTGCAAAGGTTTCTTCATAGTCGATCCCCTCGACTTGTGAGAAGCCTCGGGCAATAAATCTTGCCTTGTACTTCTCGACGCTCCCATCAGCAGCTTGCTTCACTTTGTAGATCTATCTCGAACCTACCACTGATTTCCCTTCCGGCCTTGGGACAATCTCCCATGCAGTGTTTCTGACAATCGAATCATACTCTTCCACCGTGGCATCTACCCATGTAGGATCCTCCACAGCTTCCTCGAAAGAAGATGGTTTTGTCACGATACACTTGCTCATCAGAGCCATGTATCCAGTAAATTGGTCAGGTGACTGTCTCTGTCTGTGCTGTGATGTAGGTGCTCCTACATTCTGTGCTGCATCAAGATTCAGTCGCTCAACTTCTGTAGTGTGCTTCCGCCCTCTGATGTTTAGCGCTGCATGAGTGGTTTCTTCCACTCCATGAACCTCCTCTTGTGGCTAATCCACATCCTGAGGCTCATCCTTAGGAACAAGTAGCTCCTCATCTGCATGCAAGTGTAGCTCCCTCTCAAGCGACAACTTCATGGCTTTCTCCTCATGAAATTTGATATCCTGTCGCACGACAGTCATCCGACTATCTAGCAAATACACACGATAATTGTGGGGTGTTTCTATGTACCCCACAAATATCCCAACCTCTGCGATCGGCTCCAACTTCTTCCTGGCATCCTTCATCACATGAATGTAAACAGGTGAGCCAAAAATATTCAAATGAGAAATATCAGGCTTCTTACTAGAAAATGCCTCTTCGGGTGTACTCATGCCAAGTACTCTATGATGACAACGGCTTTGCACATAAACCATAGTATTGCATGCCTCAGCCCACAAGTGTATGGGAAGGCCCTGATCATGCAACATCGCCTGTGCAGCACCCACGATCATTCTGTTCTTTCTCTCCACGACCCCATTCTGCTGTGGGTTATGAGGTGTTATGAGTTCTCTTTGAATTCCTTCTGTGCTACAGAAGTCTTTAAATTCGCTGGAGATGTATTCACCACCATTATCGCTCCGTAGAGCTTTCAATTGCTTCCCCGAATCCTTCTCCACCAATGCCTTGAAATCACAGAACTTTGAGAACATTTCACTCTTCTTTTGCATGAAGAAGATCTATCATCTACGAGAATAGTCATCAACAAATATAACATAATACCTGTGTTTTGCTGTTTAAGCAACCGAGAAAAGTCCACACACTTCTGTGTGAATTCTCTCCAGGATCACCGAAGCATGGTTCTCCTTCTCATGAAAGGTGGTCTTCTAAAATTTTCCCCAAAGTACTTCCCTTACACTAGATTTGTTTGCACAAGTCTACCTTGAGCCAGGTAGAATTTTCTGCATTTTCAAAGCCCCATCTTGAAGATAGCCCCAGGCATCTCCTATACCACAATTCGCCTCATCTCGGCTCACCACTCCTTCTGATTTGCCTGCCATTGTTGTGCAGCCATCTACCTACAATTGATAAAGGTTCTTAACTCGAACCCCTATCCTCTGGGTTTCACCAGTTTCCTTACTACACAGGAAATCCTTTCCCTTGCTAATGACAACATCATATCCCTTGTCTTCCAACATAGCCACAGAGATCAGATTCTTCTTCAATCCTGGAACATGCATGACATCCTTCAATATGAAAGGTTTACCAGACTCCCTCTCAAAGGAAATGGTCCTGATACTAGTCGCATTGTATCTACCATCATCACCCATCTTGATGTGCACTCCAAGATCCTTTTCCTCTAGATCACTAAACAAATCTTTGTCTCCGGTCATATGGAAAGACACACCACTGTCAAGAAACCACACCGATCCCATAACACTTGAAACCAAGCATGCGATCAAAGAAAAATCCAGCTCAAACTGCGAGGCTAAGGCCTCTCCAGCTGCAGATCCAACAACCTGCTTATTCTTCTTCTTCTATGGACAGTTAGTGGCGAAATTCCCGTGCTCGTGACAGTGAAAACACTTCACCTTGGACAAATCCTGCTTCTTGCCTTTAGCACCGGATTGAGAAGGATTTTTCTTCCCCTTCCCTTTCCTTGCTTTGGCAGCCAAAGCGCAATTTTCTTCATATTCATTCTTCGATGAAGATCCATCCCTGGTACCCCGCCTTATCTCCTCCTGCAAAATATCCGACCAAACTCGTTCCCATCCTGGTAGTTTCTCCCGTCCATTGACAGAGTCCTCATAGCTATGACAACTCTTCGGAAGCCCAAGGAGAGCCAATTTCACCAAGTCCTCTTCATCTACAGTAACCCCTAAACTTCCCAGCTCATCCCTGCACTGGAAGAACTTCGTGAGGTACTTGGGTATACTTTTACCTTTCTCCATTTTTATTTTTCTGAGCTTGTCTTTAAGCGCAAACTTCCTCTGGTCGCTTCTGATTTGGAACAAGTCTGTCAAAGCTTTCCACATCACAATTAATGGACTAGATTTACCATGAAGGCTGGAGACTATGTGATCCTTCACACCTTCGAATAGAATCCTTCGACATTTTGTTGTCTTCTTTTGCCATGCGTCAAGTGCGGTTTATCGCTAGAAGAAGGTTTGGGATTTTTCATCTATGAACTCCTTCAACCCATTATCATCATACCGCCTCCATCTTGTCCTTCCATGCAATATAATTCGAGAAATTTTATATCGAGGCATACTCCAATCGCAATCCATTGAAAGACATTTCAATGAATGTAACCGACATAAGAAAACACTAACAAATTCAGATTCTGACCACAAAGCTCAACCTTCAATAATTGCAATCTGCTATGATCAATATAGCCAATGATCAATATAGCTACGATACCATGTAGAAATTATATAACTTATGTGTTATATATCCAAGATTCTCCTGATCACACACTATTTTAACTTCATGCACAATACAAAATCTATTCCACTATTGATCATCACATGCGGAAATTAAATCAATTGCAATGCACACATGAAACCATAAAAATTTACACACATTAACACAATTGTTTAACGAGAAAGCCTGAAGCTAGAAACCCCAATTATCTGTATATAATATATGTCATAGAGATCATGTAACAATCCTCATAAAAAGCTGATCATATCAAGCTCTCAGTACAATACAATCGCTACACACTAATCAGGCCCGATCTTGCAAATCCATGCACTGATCTCAGCCACCTACTAGCCTGCCTCTAATGCGCAATCCCTGCTGAATAATGGCTCTGAATGAACTCGAATCCACCAAGCTTGCAATGTGCAATCCTCATTGTCATCTCCACTGAGTGTTGGATGCAATTAATGCATCACTATATAGTCACAACTGATAGTCACACTTTCTCTTTCACCTATCTCTCCACTGGTCTCCACTGAAACTGTCCATGCACTGTAGTTAACTGATGTATTTTTCAGTTGATTAATGAGTTATTATTTAGTGAATTAATTAAATAATTAATTCACACCACTCTCACTACTGTATCATTCAGTTAGACTAAATACAACTAGCTCAACTGAGTCTAACTGAGTTAAACTGAATACAACTCCATAAAATACTCCTATAATTCCACAAAAATCTGTCATATGAGTTCTAACTGAAGTCCTCTTGCATTAGCTCCAATAAACCCCCAGGAATAGCATAATTCCTTTTTTCAGCTGTTGTGCCACGTCTGTGCACTTGACTGAAGTGCTCCAAGAGAATAAGATAATGTTTATAGTGCAAATATTATTAAAAGCTAATAATATTCGACATATCTATTTTTAGACTGGCAATCTAAAAATAGATTATGCCCAATATGTCTAAAAATAGAATTCCATCTATTTTTCCAACTTGACCAACCATCTAAAAATAGCATCCTGCAACTTATAGAATATGATCAACATGTCTAAAAACAGACAGTCTAAAAATAGACTTTGCGTCAAAAATAGCCTGCGGGCCCACTTAGTGAAGGCGACTCTTTTCACTAAGCTCATCATCTTGTTGAATCTCAACACTAACAATCCTCTCACTGAAAATACAATGCCACAAAATTGATGCTAACATACTACCATAACTGTCTCTGATGTCTCTAAAAGCATCACATTCCAAAATGAAATATTTTTCCGATTCCACTACCCCAGATGTGCAAAAAGTACACACTAGTTCTTCCCAAGCTTCTTTAGGTCTCTTCCATCGTCATGTTTCACATACAAGTTGATGTGAGTTAGTTCTTAAATGAGTAATAAGAATCTTTGATCTCCTAGGAATGCGAGCTCCAATGTACTCTTTTTGTTGGAGATCACAAGTGGGGTTAAATTCTTGAGCATAGTACTTTCTCTTTCTACCCAAATCTTTTCTCCATATACGCTTACAGAATTTCTCCATAACAATATTCATTAACTCCTTATTATTTGCGGGACATGCATTGAGGTAAATATTCCATTTTTTTATCCATTTGTTGTTTTGTCTCATCCATAATTTCTTTCTTTCACTCATGCCTTCGTTTCTGCTATATACTTCCTCCCATTTACTCAATTCTTTTTAGATGCCTTATAAGACTCACCATAAGAGTTGCTCCGATGAGAATTGCTCCTATTTCACTCAACATTATCTCATAAAAAAATCATATTTTTTATTTTGAACATTAATAATATATAATATAATATTTATATTAATTAACACCAACTATAATCTTTGTAATTCGTTTGATTAGATTCTTTAGTAATTAAACCAAATTTTTTATTTAGAACATTGATGATATATAATGTACCATTGATGTTAATTAACATCAACCATAATCCTTGTAATTCATTTGATCACATTCCTTACTAATTTAATAGGAGTCGTTATTTTTTCGGAGGTACTTCAGAAAAAGAAAAATTGATAAGACAAAATAGGGTGTGTTATCGCTTGCCGCCTACACCTACCTACAGTTAGTGGGAAAAGCCTTCAACCCCACAGGTGTGGTTGGTGGCAAGGAACTCAGAGAAGGGGTTGTCACCTATTCCCAACTCTCTCCATTTAAGCTATCTCCTAGGTTAGCTAAGGGGGGTGGTCCCTAAAGGAAAACTAAGTTAAAGATGTGAGATTTCTAGGAGAATTGATTAGAAGGAATTACTT
>JAXQQM020058680.1:0-42734 GCA_034641835.2 Pinus albicaulis
GTCATCAATATTTTTTACTATTGGTAGATGACTATAGATTGGTTCTAGATTTCTAAAAACAAGATTATCTGAATATTGTGAGTTTTAGAAATCTCACTGCCTTCATTATCCTTATAGAATTTTTTTCACTATTCTATCATTTTGCCATTCCATGGTCACCCCGCCACTCCTAAAAAACTCCTTATGGGCTTGTGCCACTCATCTCCATCCTTTTTTTTCCAACCTATGACCTCATCACTTTGTTTTCCCTTGCCCACAAACTCCACTTTATATCTAGGGTTACATATAGCCTAACTCATTCCCATGATCCCAAAATTCCTCAGGCATTGATGGTCTCAAAACTATCTCTGTAGGCTCTTTAGATAAATCAAGTACATTGGATTTTGGATCTTCAATACACCACTTTGTCAATACTTTGTTTTTACACTTGAAGACTCCAAGAAAATGTTCAGTCAAAGACCAGGTCAAAGAATCCTCCCACTAGGTCAATTAGGGTTTCATATTTTCCAAGGTAAATCATTGATGTTTCAAACACTGTTTTTCTTTGTTAGAATTTGGTTTAGAGGTATTGGAATAATGAAACATGGTTACTAAAGGCAAGATGTAAAGGTTTCCAAAGGAGACTACCAAATCAAATTCAAGTTCTGCAAAAGGTAAATGAGAACTTTGACACTTATGCAGGAGTGTTAAAATGTCTACTAGCAGAAACTTGGTAAGGTAGGAGGTTTGTTCCTACATTAAGAGGTCCATCAGCAGAAGGTGTTGGTAAGAAAGGCAACCTGCTCTTAAATGAAGACAATTTCCAGTAGTGTTCCAAGCAGGGATCAATTGCATAAATTACAATGGAGGAGGTACACTGAAAACCAAACATGAAGAGAAGTTTATCATATATTATTGATGAGATAGGGAAAAAGGTGAGGTGAACTGGACAGAAATGAATGAACTTGAAAGGGCTATAGAGAACTTAGAAGACAACACTGATGATTGTCTTAAAGCACTCTAGACACATAAGGTTTTGGGAAAATGGCCAAAGAAGGTGAAAAGCATGGTTTGAACTCCATGATGACATAAAAGAAAGATTCTGAAGATGCCACTCTGATCAGATCCCAAAATTGTAAAAAATGAGTTTTCCATGACTAAATGAGCAAAGTGGAGGTTAAAAAATCTGTGATGCTAGCAAAGAAAGGATTGTGAAAGTGTTGCTATGTGTAAGCATCCCAAAGTTTTCTAAGGTGAATGTCTCATTGCCTCAAAGGGAAAATGTGTAATGGATATCAGTAAGAAAGGTGAGCTCAGTATTTTCAATCACCTGCAATCAAAAGTGTCAGAGAAGGTAAAATGGTAAGCCAAACTCCATGATGAAAGAAAAATAATTTGGGAGATGTCACTATTTGATCAGTTTCCATACTGGTCAAAAGGAGTTTGTCATGCCAAAATGATCAAAGATGGTTTGAGCTCCATAGTGCAGATAAGGGAAGGATTGTGAGGATACTGCTATGAGAAATCTTCCCAAAGGTGTGCTAATGAGCTTGTTAAGACAAAATGAGCAAAGGGGAAGTCAGATTAATCATTTTAGCAAACCTTCATAAAGACATTGTAAAAAGGTTAGTCAGAGAAGGTAATAGGTTGAGTTAGACCTCATGATGGAAATAAGAAAATATGTTGAAGCTGCTACTATGTAAAGATTCCAAACTTGTCAAAAATGAGTTGTCATGCCTAAATGATCAAATGATGAATTAAACTTCATGGTGCAGACAAAAGAGAATTTTGGGGCTGTTGCTATGTCAAAATAAACATATCAAGCCTCCAGGATCAAAAGAGAGAAAAGTTTCATAACCCGAGCAAACCTGCAAAGTAAATGAGTAAAGGATATCAATGAGAAAGGCAAGGTCAAGGTTTTTGTTTTTTAGTCACCTGCAAAGAAAAGTGTTAAAAGACATTAAAAAGAGCCAAAAGAAGTCAATTTTATGACTTAGGCAAACCTGCAAGCAAAATGTCAAAAGAGTCAGTGAGAAAATAAAAAGACTTGTGAACTTTAGAGAATGGGTTTCCAAAAAGTTAAATCAAGGTTCATTTTCCTATAAAGCTCATTTCACACTTTAAACAAATCATTATTGTCTTTCTAAATCAGTGGAGCGTTCATGAGTGAAAAGTTTGGGTTTTTCAAGTAAAAAACAGGCTAAGTGTTGTGGCGTTGCGCCCTCAGGTCAGCTCTGCATGCCTGGAGTCAGGCGTTGCGCCCCTGGCCTTTTTCTCCTGTGCAAAATACATAGGTGATGCGTGCCTGGAACATGGCACTGTGCGCCTGGTAAGGTGTTGCGCCTTTGCCTAAACCTACCCCCAGCTTACCTTCGGCACTGCGCCTTTTGCCTAGGGGCTGCGAGCTTGGCTAGGAGGGCCTCCTACACCCTATAAACACTCAAATCAAATAAAATTTTCTCCAAGTCATCACTAAGTGTTTTCAAGCACTAGTAGGGTTTTACATCAGTGCAAGGAGTTTTCAACACAAAGTTTTAAAAAGTAGCTGAGGTTGTCATTGGGTTTTTCCTCTCACTCAGCCTAATATACATATACACTCACTCACTAATCTCACTCACTTACAGAGTTTCCTTTTTCATCACCATTCCATTACCCTCTTCCACATCAGTTTCCATTTACAGTCTTAGGATTTTTCAAAGGTAGAGTGGTCAAAATGTTAGAAAGAGAGGACACTGGTAGTGAAGGATAAGGCCAAATGCCAAGGAGGCATGAACACAAAGGTGGGAAGATCAATAGGTTTGAACCACTAAACACAATAGAGCTAAATTAATCTCCCTTAACTGTCTCCTACTTCCAAAATGTAGGCTGCTATGAATTTTGTGAGAAGGTACAACAGGTGCAAAACCACCCTGAGCTAACTAGGCTATTCATCATTAACTTGCATGAAAAACAAGTTAGCCTTGGAGGGGTCAATTTTGAGCTATCTACATGTGCTATTGCCAATGCCACAGGCATACCTAGTGTAGGGGAGAAATGGTTCAAGAAAGCCAGTCTTGACATAAGCTACTATGAGCCATATTTAAAACCTAGGTACAAAGACTACAATAAATCTATTTTTCTTTTCTCTCATTTCCTGGAGAGATATGCACCTATGATAAGGATCATTGTGAAGTAATTTACATGTGAGGGAAGTTTCTCCAGGCTTTACTCCTACCACATTAGGCTGCTTATTCACTTTACTAGCGTGAGGATGTTTCACCTACCCTATTTCCTCTACAAAAGAATTGAAAAAATGTCCTATATTGTGTAGAAGAGAGATTTCCCTCAGTATATGAAAAGCTTCTTCCACCACTCACTGATCAAGATGGTTGTTATGCATCAATTGCAGCAGAAGGGCATTCCATGGGAGGTTTTCATTACCCATGAGGTGTTCACCGATCCACAAGGCCAACAACAGCAAGATGTACCTTAATCTTCTCAGCCTCCCATTCCTCCTTCACCATCACACCCCAGTACACACCCATCACCATCTACTCACATTCCTTCACCTAAAGATAATGACCCTCCTTCACCACTTTCTCAAAATCCCCCACCTTCACCTCATGATACTAGTGCATCTAACAAAGAGGGAGATGACAATGAAAAATTAGACAGTGAGGGTATTGAGGTTAATGTCAGTGAAGAAGAAAGCAAAGAAGAGGATATCAGTGAAGAATATTTCAATGAGGGAGAGGGAAATAATGAATCAAGCAACGAAGAATAAGGAAATGAGTAGGAAGATATCAGTGAAGATGAGGAAAATGAAGTAGAAAGCAACATAAATGATTATGTAGATGATGATGGCAGTGGAACAAAGAGCCATGATGACAGTGAGGCAAATAATTATGAAACACACAACAATGAAGACGAGGAAAATGAAGATGATGAAAATGAGGCAAAAATTAGTGAGGAAAAATAAGGCAGTGAAGAAGGAAATAGGTCAGAAAGCCAAGATACTAGTGCAAATGTAAATAAAGAAGATTCCAATGAGTAAAATAGTAAGGCACATGGCAGTGGTGATAAGAGCAATGAAGTTAGTGATGATGTTGACAGTGGCTCAAAGAGCCTTGATGGCACTAATGAAAGCAAAGCACATGAAAGTTAAGTTACTGAAAGAAATAGTGATGAAGGCGATGCGGAAAGTAGTAAATTTTTTTAGTATGAATCTTTCATCGAAAAAGACCACTTTAGCTATGCATAACAAATAGCCCTAACATCGATTATGACGCAATATCTTTTAAGTTTGCAGTTAGTTGAAGTCAAATAATCTTTTGCACAAATCTATATCTAAGCATAAAAGACATTAAGCAGTAAAAATAAAATGTGGCTCCATGCATCCAATAGACAAGACAAGAACAATGTATTTGAAATAATTTTTTATATTAAAAGGGGGCACTTGAGAGGAAAACAAGAAAGGTGTTTCCGATTCTCCTCAATGGGCTGGGTTCTTGAAAGTCCTCAGCATTTCAGATCTAAAATTTCTATCTCTTGTTGGTGTAGAAAACCCAGACAAACATAGAACTCAAAGGGAGCTCACAAGCCAAAATGGAGAAGGTGACCAAGAGTATAGATCTAGAGTAATCTAATGCAATGAAAGGTGACTAATGAATGGAGAAAACCCTTCTATTTATAACAAAATATTAGGGCGATCTAGAACTTGATGCATGAATAAAATATTATTAATCAAATTCTAGAACCACCCTTTAGGAATACTTTATTATATTTGTTGGAGGGAAAAGGATTTTTGACTTGGGTCAATTCCTTTATTTATAAATAATAAATAAATAAATGATTTATTTATTATTTTAAGGAAATAATTAAGGAATATAATTAAATAAATAATGATTTTATTTAATTATTTATAAATGATTTAGTCAAATTTAACTAGGAATATTATTTAAATAAGGATTTAAATAACTTATTCCTAGGAAATAATCAAATAAATAAGGATTTATTTAATTGATTTCCTTGTTTTGGGTTAAATATGACCAAGAAATATAAACAAATATAGATTTGTTTATTATTTCATTTTGGGGTTTCTTGTTTAGACTGTAAACAACTTAATAAAGGCGTTTTACTAAGTTATTTCACATAGTGAAAGCAATTTTACTTAGGGTAAAATTGGCCTTACATGGTGTACTTGGTTTCATATAATAATAATAGTTTAGATGACCAAAAGATGATGTAACAGATTGCCCCCCAAAGTACGAGTGTTAGGAGCAAATCGTATGACCGAAGTACGTTGTAAGAACTCAATCACTAGACATCAAGAGGGAAGTCAGAGAGAGAAATGTAAGGTAGTATAATGTGCTAAAGGACTAGACCTTGAGGAGATGAGACTTATAGGTGCAACAAGTCTCTAGTTTATGAAGTGGTACCTGTGCTAAAGGCAGCGGGGGAGGCATACCTATGCCCTCCGAGACAAAGTACAAAAGAATAGTATGTCCAGTAAACAAGGAACCGAACTATAAAGTACATGCTGGCTTAAATACGAGCCAGAAAAATAGAATGATGAATCCGACATACATGTTGTGCTTGGAATAACAGCCAGGAATTATTATATAATATTTTAGTACATGAGATACAAATACAACCCAAATTCCCCCTATACACGGGGAAGGGCTCGCAAAATCTGACTGATACATGCAAATCGAAAAGGCGCGGCAAGCGGTTGAGGCCGAAATCATCAAATGTAAGGAGCTGCATCAGAGGCTGAAATGAAGAAGTCATCCAGGCATGTTGGGGGCTACCTGTAGGGCCACCCCCTCATGAGGGTTGAGACATCTCACACACACCCGGGAATCACCAATAGCTGCTACTGCATCACTGGACCATCAAGTATATGGATCACGATCATGCTAAAAGGAGTTCAAACCAAGGGACACGCCCTCTAGACCTGGCTTCTGGAATAAATGAGCTGATGTCAACAGAAGGAGGTCCACCATAGGTGAGGCAATAAGGGATCCCCAACTAAGGCACGAGAGAAAATAATAGAGCGACTAACAGACAGACACTAATGATGATGATGAAATGGGGGAAGATCCAAAGGGGACCATAAAAAACGAGTACAAAATGGTATCTCATGACGGAAATTGACATGGACAAGAATGAGTATGGAGGCAAAGCGGAGCCCCAAGGAAAAGTGTTGTAAGTGAGAAAATCCAATTTTGAGGAGAGGTGAAAGAAGACTTCGTGGACAAAATGTGTCCTGGTGAAGTAGCTAATTACGAGAACAAACAGATGCTGGCTATCTAAAAGAAAAATAAAACATGCATTTCGAACGGGAAATGCTAAGGGTAATATCTCTTAAGATAGAGTGCATTGCGAGGATTAGGAAGGGGATGGCCTTCAAAGTCCTCTAAAAGATATGCCCCCTTACCAAGGTCTTTACTGATGATGTAAGGACCTAGCCATAATGAGTCAAACTTCCCATGACTGAGGGTATCATGGGCCTGGTCATATACTAGAACAAGCTCACCTTCATGAAAGGTACGAGGGTGTACTTTTCGGTCATACTGAGCTTTGGTTCACTTTTTGGCCACTTCAAGAGTTTGCAATGCCACACGACAGTCTTTAGAGGCACGCTCAAGCATGATAAATCATTGTTCTAGAGGTTGAGTATTAGGGAGAAGTTCGACGACCAAATGAAGGGAAGGAATTTCACACTCGATCGGTAAGACTGCCTCCTCGCCAAAGACAAGGTGGAAAGGAGTGAAATCGGTGGTGGTTTTAACAGAAGTACGATAAGCCCACAAAGCAGGGAAGAGAATAAGATGCCAATTGGTCTTAAGAATTTTGTTGACCGCTTCAACTTGGCCATTCCCTTGGGGGTAATAGGAGGATAAATATTGGTGCTCAAAACCCAATAGTGAGGATAGCTCATGCCAAATCTCATCTTCAAAATGTCAACCATGGTCAGAGACTAATTTTTTTGGAACTCTGAATCGAACAATGACGTGGTTAAAGAAAAAGAGGGTTGTGGTGGCTGCTGTATTGTTGAATGTTGGCATAGCTTCGGCCCATTTTGTGAAATAGTCAACCGCCATGATGATATATTTGTGGTTACCAGCAGATGGAGGTCGACATTCTATGAAGTCGATGGCCCATTTACAGAAAGGACCAGCTGTGACGACGGGATGGTGGAGAGCAGGGGGAGCTCGTGCCTTAGGGCCAAAATTCTAGAAATTGGAACAGTATTTGACTACTTCAATGCAATCGCTGAAGAGAGAAGGCCAAAAATACCCAGCGTGCATGATTTTTTGGGCGGTGGCGAGGCCGGAGAGGTGGCCACCACAAGTGCCACTATGATAGGCATTGAGGACTTACTCGGCTTCAACGTGTGTGAGGCAATGACGAAGGACAGTATCTACTCCGCGACAATAAAGGTCGTCACCGATCAGAAGGTAGCGAGGGGCTTGGTGTCGGATACATCGTCGAGCATCATGATCAATATGAAGGGTGAACTTTTGGGTTCACAAGTAAGTAAGGATGTCACCGTACCAAGGATCGTCGGTGGTGATGAAGAATAAATTTTCATCGGGAAGAGCATCAGTAATTGGAGGGTCTTGCATTCTGGTAGGTAAATCAGAAATGAGTTCAGCAAGGACTAAACCTTTCTTACTTTTTGGGGTGACAAATTCAAGGTCAAATTCTTGGAGGATAACGACCCAATGAGTGTATTTCCCACTGAGGATGTGTCGACTCAATAGGAAAGCCATGGGGTTGGAATTAGTGACGACCTTGTTGGAACGAATGAGGATATAATGACGCATTTTTTGGACCGAGAACACGACGGCTAGCGCTAATTTTTCTTCATGTGAATAGGACACAGGTGGACCGGCAAGGTTCTTACTGACATAATAGATCACATGTTCGACACCATTATCATCCTCCTGGATAAGGACACTGACAACCGAATAGGTGGAACTGGAGATGTATAAGATGAAGTCTCGGTCAAAGTTAGAAAAATGGATTAAGGGAGCGGATGTGAGAGCCTGCTTAAGAGCATCAAAATACTCTTGAGCGTAGGTATCCCAGACAAATGGGGTGTTAGATCAAAGGAGTCTAAGGAATCCATGCACGGTAGTGGCATATTCAGGCACGAATCAGCAAAGAAAACTAGCTTTACCTTGGAGACTTTGAAGCTGGCATAAGGTACAAGGAATAGGAAGTTCAAGAATGGATTGAACCTTCAAAGGGTCGAGAGTTATCCCATCTTTAGATACTATGAAGCCGAGGAGATGACCGGCGGGAACGCAGAAGACACATTTCAATGGGTTAAGGCGAATATTATACTTGCGACATCGGAGGAAAATGGTACGCAGATCATGAAGGTGTTGCGCACGATGTTTAGAACGCGCAGTAAGGTCGTCTAAATAGGCAAGGATAATATGAGCTAAGTCATGGAAATAATAATACATGGCTCATTGAAAAGTGGCGTCGGCGCTTTTAAGGCCAAATGGCACTAAGGGGTCGGTTGCCAGGAATCGCGGTGATGAGGAAAGGTAAGAAATGATGGCTGAAGGTTCGGTCATTTCAATATCAGGATGGGAAATGTTAATGGGGGTAGACAGGTCATCTGAAGCTAGTGAAGAAGGTTTATGGTCAAGCGTGGCTTTGAATTGGAGGTATGCGGCTAAAGAGGAACGATACTCATCAAGGCGGGGGCAGAGGTGGGTATAATGTCCATGGAAATCGCACAAAGAACAAGGGTGATTGGTGTGCAAGTTTTTAAGTTTTGGGATGGAATCCGGTATGGTGAGATAGACCTCAGGGATATCTGATTCTGGAAACGTTTCATTGACCATGGTTTTGAGATGTAGTAATTCAGGAAAGTTATGGGTGGTGTGTCCGACAACATCACACAAAGCACATTGGATGGTATGCTTTGGAGGCCGAGGAGGGGAAATGTTTGTCGGGGTAGCCTTGTCCTTTGATGCCCCCCCTGCGAGCTTTGCCATTCTTACCTGAATCGGTCGCAACAGGAGGTGGTTCCTATTGAGGTGACTGAGGTACTGTTGCCGTGGGAGAAGTCATGGGGATTGGTTGAACTGGGGTCAAAGCAAGATATGGTTTGGGTTGACTAGGTAGGGTAGTGACTGGAGGGTCAAGGTACCAGACGGGTATACCCAAGGTCAAGTTGGGGAGGGATAGCGTGGCCAAGATAGGGACCGAATAAACTCCGAGAGGGGGAGCAAGGAAAGGTATCTGACCAGTAGGGAAATGGCGAGGAGGAATGGTGCCAAGGGGGTTGATATCGGGTGGAATTGACCCAGGAGGGTAAAGAGGCGCGAGGGGACTATGTGTAGAAGAAGGTTCAGAAGGAAGAAGGCTGGCTAGTGGGGGCGAAGGGCTAGGAGCTGGTTGAGGTGAATGAGGTTGAGGTTGCTGACTAGCCAAAGTGGGGTGCGTAAGGTCAGCCCAAGATGATTGCATCATGCAAACGTTCGCCAAGCTAGGGTCAGATATGGGAGGAGGGTCCAGAAAGGTTCCAAGCAAGGAGGAGTCTTTATAGATGCCGAGGGAAACATTGGTCAAAGAATCAACTGTTGGCTTATTGGTGACAACAGAGATGGTGGACTCAGGGGAGGTTTGAGATTTTGGTTCATGATATGTCAACTGGTCAATTGTGACTATATTTCCATTATGAGGGAAAAACATCTTGCGGTGGATTGCAGATGGGACGAAAGACATGGCATAGGTGTAACTATGCCCCAAAAGAATGTTATAGTCAAGAGGGGCGTCAATAAATTCAACGTCGACACAAACAGTCTTGCCCGCAAGGGTGATAGGATAGTTACGGAATAGGCCAATGGGCTGGGAGGCATGGCCATCCCACGCATGAAGGGTGATGGTGGAAGGGAATAGCTTAGAATATCTGAGTTGTTTCCAAACCGATGTAGACATCACGCAGGTAGATGCCCCCTCATCAATGATACACCAAGCGACGTTGGCATTTCAGATTCTGACTGGGATTTGGAAAGCAACATAAGCAGGAAGGGGGGGATGGTCTGACTGACAGGCATCGAAAACAATCAATTGGTCATCAACAGGATCTACAACACCCACGACAGATAGTAGAGCCTTCTTTTGAGAAGGACACGACTGGAGGAGTTCCAATGTTGAAATGGCAGCAGGAGATTGTGCCAGATCATCTACTATGCTATATGAATGGGCAGCCCAACTAGAGGCAGCATTTCGGCGTAATGGGCCCTTAGGAATCTTGGTATGAACCTCAGCTTTGGGCGGAGGGATTTGCAAGGGACCATTGGGTGTCGACAGAGGCTCTGTAGGACCTAAAGATGGGGTCTCGGTGACAGACGGAGCAGGAGGCGTGGAGTACTGACGAGACCAAGTTTGAAGGTTAAGGTCGACAGTGAGAGGTTGGTCAGTGGCCATCATGAGAATCTGGTAATCGGAGTAACCAGAAGGGGAAGGTTGAGTGGTGACCGAAGCATGAGGTGGTTGAGTGGCCACGAATCCTTGGTGAGGGAAATGATCGGTAAACACAGCGGATTGAGAAGTAGCCGGATTGGGAGGGACAGTAGGGGAGGAATGTTGTCCTCGCACGATGGCCTGAAACTCCCACATCTGCCGCATTTGTGGTAATAGGGGACAATCGTGAGTGTAATGTCCATAAACACTGCAACATGAACATGGCTTATTGGTGCGAAGCAGCCTGTCCGGCTTGGGTTGAGAGCTCTGTGGCTGGTTGGCAGTGTTAGAATCAATACTTGAAGGATTAGATCCATGATTACTAGAGGCAGATTGATTGACTTTCCTCTTTCTTTGAGAAGGAAGAGAAGTGGTCGCGACCTGCTGTGCAAATACTTGCCCGGGAGGGGGTAGTAAGTGCGGCTACGGGGGTTGAGAAGGCAAGGGGGTGAGAGGTCCAAATACTGGAGGAGATGGGACACTAGGCTTTGGGTAAGGGTAAGGGTTAGGATGGGCAACATTGAGGTAAGCAGGAGGGTGGGAAAAAGGAGGAGGCATGCCATATCCTGGATACATGCTACCTGGAGGGGGAAAAGTGCTGGAGGTGCTGGCCCCTCTTGGAGGGAAACCGTAGCCTAGAAGAGGTTGAGCATAAGTATGTGAAAGAGCTCCAATGATACCGTCGGGAGAGTGAGATGCCCCCGGGGCGTTAGCGCCACTGGGTTTAGGGAGGTTAGGAAGGATGGTATAAACATAACCAGATTGAGCATAGATAAGGTCATATTTCAAGGCTATTTGGAGGGCGGCTTCTTTGGTTTGAGGGAAATGGGAGGTGACATATTTTCCAATGGGAGGTAAGATAGAGCAAAGGAACCGGTCCATATAAACGCGATCTTCAAAAGCAAGAGTGCGACATAAGCTTCTTTGTCGTCGCCATTCCTGGACATGAGCGGAAAGGCGAGTCGAAGAGGATTGGTAGAAAGAATTTAAAAGCTCGGTACCAGTGTCGTATCAGAGAGGTAGCTGGAAATAAGATAAAACGGCTTGGGCAATGGTCGCAAAAGTGGTATGGGAGGAGGTGGCCTGATCAACATACCATTTAGAAGCTTCGCCGGTAAGCGTGCATTGGAAAAATCTAAGACGGATGGAATCATCCGTAATGGAATTGGATGAACACCACATATGGAAAGATTGGATATGGTTGGAGGGATCTTCACTAGCAAGGCCTTCGAACATGGGAATGTCGGAGGGGAGCTTGGTTGGCATAGCAGGCCAACTAACATCATGGTGGATAGGATCATTGATCAACTGATTGAAATCAGGGATACTGAGACCGACCATATAAGGGAGCAAAGGGACAGTTGAGGTAGTTACCGTAGTGGTTCCACTGGAAATGGACCCAGCAGTAGAACTGGGGTTTCCGCTAGGGCTAGGCCCTAAACTAGACATGGTGAAGGTAACAGGGGGAGAACCAGGAGTAGGGGGAGAACCTGAACAATCAGAGGAAGAGTCGGAGTGCGAACTCGGGGGAGGACTTAGTCGATGACGATGGGAAGGAGGAAGTCGACCAAATGGAAACTGAGGGTGAAGGCCAAGAAGTCACCAGGATAAACGCCTTGGGGGCACAAAGATGACGGGAAGAAGAAAAACTGACAAAGGTAGGGAGGTGAAAAAATCAAGTGAGGTCAATGTCGAAACAAGGTAAGAGAGGTGCAGTGTCAATTGATTTTAAAGTCTTTGCCAGGCGGTGTTAACCAGGATCTTCTTCACTTAGGGTTAGTGTGTGGCGTGTGTTGATTTTAATTTTTTAAACTCAGACGTTTTGAGAGTAAAAGAAAAAGTGTGCTGCGTAACTGAAAATAAATCTGAAAATAACAGTATATAATGCTGAAATAATAGAAAATTAACAGCTAACAATGCATCAATCTGACCCAAGAAGGTGGGTCTCTCAAAAATAGTCTAAAAGAGGGAAAAAATCTAATAAAAACACACTACAAAGAGGCCAATAGATCTAAGGTCGGGAGGGACAGGGATCTAAAGGAGAAGTCTGCTGAAAAGAGGTGCAGAAAATGGCAAAAAGGTAGAGGCAAGGTTGCTGTAACAAAAGGGGAAATCAACTAAAGGTAGGAGGGGAAAAGAGTTGGCCCTAGAGGTAAACCAAAACAAAAATATATGAGGTGATTTGAAAGGGGCAAGAGCTGATCTAAAGGGATCTGAAAAGGAGGGATCAGATATGAAAAGAAGAAGGTTGAAACTCTGAAAATTCAGACATCTGAAACAGCTAAAACTTGCCCACAAAAAGTGGAGGGTATTAAAGCCCTAAGGGGCAAGATTCTCACTTAGTTGAGTGAAATATATCAGAAACAGGTCCAAACGGGCAGAGACGGAGGTTGGAAAACCCTGACAGAAGCTTCAGACATACCTAGAAAAATTGTAGAAAAATTGCTGAAAAAAGGGCAGGTCGCAGGTTCTGACCTATTTTCAGTCCAGGTCACAGTTTTGGGGTAGAAAATTGCACCCTCCAGTCTAGGTCGCAGTTTTTGGGCCGATAAGTGTGACCTTCAGAGCCGGTTCTCTCGGCGGCATATTTCAGAAAAAATTGTCGTCTCAACGGCGGTTGATGTTTGTCACCTGCGCAATAGGGCTAGAAACACACAGAAGTTAGAAATTTTAATGTTTGAGTGTTTTAGAGGTGAAAGGCACCATAAAAATAGGAAAAATAGAAAACTGAAGAGGAAACCTAGGGTCTAAAATAGCTGGATATGCAAAAATATATAAAGCGACAGCGGTCGCAAAAGAAAACCCGTGTGGAGTCGCCAATTGTTAGTATGAATCTTTCGTTGAAAAAGACCACTTTAGCTATGCATAACAAATAGCCCTAACATCGATTATGGCTGCCAATATCTTTAAGTCTGCGGTTAGTTGATCCAAATAATGTTGCACAAATCCAAATCTAAGCATAAAAGACATTAAGCAGTAAAAGTAAAATGAAGCTCCATGCATGCAATAGACAAGACAAGAACAATGTATTTGAAAGAATTTTTTATATTAAAAGGGGGCACCTGAGAGGAAAACAAGAAAAGTGTTTCCGATTCTCCTCAATGGGATGGGTTCTTGAAAGTACTCAGCATTTCAGATCTAAAATTTCTCTCTCTTGTTGGTGTAGAAAACCCAGACAAACATAGAACTCAAAGGGAGCTCACAAGGCAGAAACGGAGAATGTGACCAAGAGCATAGATCTAGGGTGATCTAATGCAATGAAAGGTGACTAATGAATGGGGAAAACCCTTCTATTTATAACAAAATATTAGGGCGATCTAGAACTTGGTGCATGAATAAAATATTATTAATCAAATTCTAGAATCACCCTTTAGGAATATTTTATTATATTTGTTGGAGGGAAAAGGATCTTTGACTTGGGTCAATTCCTTTATTTATAAATAATAAATAAATAAATGATTTATTTATTATTTTAAGGAAATGGTGGGAGTATAATTACATAAATAATGATTTATTTAATTATTTATAAATGATTTAGTGAAATTTAACTAGGAATATTATTTAAATAAGGATTTAAATAACTTATTCCTAGGAAATAATCAAATAAATAAGGATTTATTTAATTGATTTCCTTGTTTTGGGTCAAATATGACCAGGAAATATAAACAAATATAGATTTGTTTATTATTTTATTTTGGGGTTTCCTGTTTAGACCATAAACAACTTAATAAAGGTGTTTTACTAAGTTATTTCACATAGTGAAAGCAATTTTACTTAGGGTAAAATTGGCCTTACATGGTGTACTTGGTTTCATCTAATAATAATAGGTTAGATGACCAAAAAATGATGTAACAAGAATGATGGCAGTAATGATGCAGAAGGTAGTGAGGAAAAGAGCCATGAAGAAAGCAGCAAGGAAAAAGGCAATGATATTAGTGAGGATGATGTCAGTGATAAAAAAAAGAGCATTGAAGAAGAAAACAATGATGATGTTGGCACTAATGATGACAATGGGTCAAAAGGCCATGATAGCAATGATGATACAAATGAAGATGGCAGCCATGAGAGCAGTAATGATAAGAGCCATGGTGACAGTGAAGATGACAACAATGATGGAAATAAGACATATGGCATTGAGATAAGTAACATTGAACCTATTCCTTTGACCTACCAAAGAGGAAATAGGAATCTATTTTCTACCCTCAAGAGGAAAGGGGCCATGCCTTCTACATCAACTAAGCAGCTTGAAAAAGGCAAAGAAAAGGTCATTGATGAAGAAGAAGAAGACAAACATGAGACTAAACAAGAATTTCAACTCATTCATATTGATAATGATGAGGAAAATGAGGCAAGGATCTCAAGCATGTTTCTCAAAAGTAAAGATTCCCAAATTAAATATTTGCAAGCCAATCTAGGTAGGGCTAGGAATGTGATTCACTATTATGAGATTGAAAACAAGCAACTAGAGGCATAAAATGATATCTATGAGGTCAGAGCTATCAGAGCTCAGAAAGAGGCTGCAAAGACAAGGGAAAAGCTGGAAGAGGTCTTAGGCACTCCTGATGACACTGAAGATGAGGACGAGCAGCTTCCTAGGAAGAGGCCAAGGACAATTGGCTTGAAGAAGGCCTTAGCCAAGGAGAAGGAGCAAGAGACAACATTGGCAGAGCAGCTCACTCCAAGTGAGCTGCTTTCCATGGAAATTGAATATGATCGAAAAAATTGCCTAGAGAGGGGAAACATACACTTGGAGGGTCAATTGGAGAAGACCAAGAGGGACCTTGACCTCCAAAAGAAGATGACAAGGCATTATGCCTTAAGAATTGCAAGGGCCAAGCTCAAAAGAGACTTTGAAAAGATTCAAGCACTTAACTAGGCTAAAGGCAAAGGAAACCTTGAAATCCTTGTTGATGCATCCCTACAGGCATCCCAAACACAATGAGCAAGGCAAATTCAAATTTTGGCAAATTTTTGTAAATTTTGGTTTTTGACTGATTTAAAGTGCCAAGGGCGCAGTTCCATTGTCGTTGCACTCATTTTTGGGGCACTATTTTGAGGAATGGTTTGGATTTTTGAGTTCATCAGGCCAAGGACATCATCCACAGAAAATTTCAGCTCATTTGGTGCAGAACTGGTACTTCAAAAGTGCCAAAAACACCCGAAAAATCACCTTTCTGCCCTATTTTCAGAGTTGGCACTGTGCCCTGTGCAATCTTGGGAGAATGAATTTTTGGATAGGAAAATGGACACCAAATGGAAAACCAAAAGCTTATTTTGAAACTATATTTGACAAGCTTTCCAATGAGCTATCATGGAGCTCATTTGGACAACTGGAAGACCTTCAAATCTTAGTTACAGAAGAGGCAATTTTTCTGGTGTAGGCACTACGCCCTTGGACCTTGGCATTGTGCCTTTGCCTGCAAAGTCAACAAAAGACACAAATTTATTGAAAAATATATTTTTGAGGAATTTTTAGGAAAATCACTCCTAGTTAGCTTAGAATTTATGTTTGAAGTTATTTTTCATTTATTATCTTAGATATTTGGTGCCTTGGGCCTTGCATGGTCTCTTTGGACAAAAATGGCATTTATGATGTATTAATGACATTTTGGAAACCCTAGTTAGGGTTTTGTTTCTCCTTTCTAATTAAATACTGCATTGAGGCTTCATTGTACATGTTGGATGATTATTGAGAAGAAATATCATAGACTTGAAGATTGAGGAGAAATTGGCTTGGGATTTTGTGGATATCTTGATGTGCATGAAAATGGAGCAAGCTCACTTGCAGGATTCATGAACATAGTTAATGGTGATGTTTTTCTTATTTAGTTCTTGTTTTCTTATGTTATCATTTTTTTTCATCTTTCTCATGCAGTAGGACAAAAATTTTAGGCTAAGAAATGTTGTTTAGAGGCACCTTAGCTCTGTTTTCTTTTTATTGCTTGTATGTTTTCCTCTGCTAGGGAAGATTAGAGAATCCTTAAATTCTCTCTAGTTACACTTATTCTTGTTTATCTTAAAGATTATTTGATGAAGCCAATGTCAAAGTTTTTCATGGTTAGCCCTGCTCTTTGATGTAACTTAAACATTGTTTTTAAGGTCTTTGCTTTGAAGTATTGCTGATTAGGTTTAGCTAAAGAGGTTTATGATTTTCCATGCCCTTTTGTTCATCTTAACTGGTTGCTTTGGACGTATTTGTAGTTTTATTAAGGAAAATAGGAGTTCCCTACTCTTTGATCTATACTATATGTTTATCTTAAATGTTTTCTATGCTTGAAGGTGAAATCACTAGAAGATTTACAAGTTTCTCGCTTTCTATGATTCACTAGACTGTTGTCTTAAATGTTTACTTGCTAGGCTTTGGTCAAAGAAGCTTATGGTATGCCCTGTCTTTGGTTATTTCTTTATGCTTAATAATATTAAAGGCTATTCTTGTTAAAGTATTTGTCAAAGGATTCTTAACTGCCCTTTGCACCTACTATGTTCACAATTTAATGTTCACTTCACTCACATAAGCTTTTAGATCCATTTGGCTTTGTTAGACTTTCCCTGTGATATACCCTCGACCTATTGTGTTACTTTTGAAGAACTTTTGTAGAATCCATAGCCCAATGTTTTAAGCCTCTCTCACTCTATTATGCTTGAAAACCTACCCAACCAACCAAACGAACAAACAAACCCTAATCCTTATAACTAGCCTAAAATCAATCAAATTCATATCTCTTATACAAATATAGAGAGAGCCCTCTTTGAGTCCTGGAAGGCTAGGTCCTAGGACTCCAAATACTGGTTTGACGTTACCCTTACACATTTGGTCTTGACAATCTAACAAATTACGAGGAGCTAACATAATGGCGATCACGGTGGGACTCTGAGTCAGTAACATCCTAAGTATTCCTTAAGAACTCTCAAACCCCTGTCAAACTTAGAAAATCAAGTGTTAGCCAAGAGTAGTATCTAATTGAGTCACCATACTAGAAAAATGATGAATCAACTTGAGAACACCCATTGAAAATCTTAGTGTTACATAAGAAACTCAGAAAACCAAAAACATCTCTAGATTGGTTTTTAAATTGGTTATGGTGGACAACAAGAAAACCCTCAAAGAAGTAAACATCATCCACCTGGTGACTCCACTGGCCTCCTGTAGGCTAAATAGCTCCACTAGTTCTCATAGATTCCCCTGGGAATGCACTAATCAGTCATACTAGTCTAAAACCCATTCACTCATTGTGTGAACTTAGTAACCTTGCAGACAGGGTTGTTTTCAAGAAACTCCTAAAAATTTTAGCCTCTCTACATTTTGGGTCTGAAATCTGGCTTCACAAAGGATAAGCACCAGATCTCACCCTAAACCTAACCCTCCTACCATAGTTGATGATCTAGAGAGAATATTGTGGAAAACTTCTAGGATTGAAGATTCAACTACTGTTAGGACCATTCACAAAGAAAGTTATGTCCCTGAAAACCTCACAACCTTGCAAGATCCCAAATTTGACTTACACCATAGAAGAAAAATTTTTAGAACTAAATCTCAAAGTGGGATAGACCAAATAGACCTTGAGCCTACATATTTGTAGCAGAGTCTTAGTAGAGAAGCCTCTCCTTCCACTCCTCTTGATTTTCAGCTTCTCCAAAACTTTGGCTCATTTCATTCCAAATCTGCTCAATCTTAGCTTGCTGGTCCAAGTGCATCTGCCACCCTCATTCACACACCCACTTGCAAACCACTCCATTTCATCCTCCACCTCCTCTCATAGACCCTCCTTGGGTTCCTTTACCTCCAATCATGGCAGTATGGTTTTCCCCATTGGCACTACCAAAACCTTTACTGCCTATGCCACATGACTACCAATCCAAAATCCCTCACTACTAGAGCTAACTCTACCACTTCCCAACAACATGTAGAAAAAATGAATGATGCTTTTTATTACCAAGAAATAGAAGAGGAGACCATAAAAATGATAATTTTTTCCCAAATTCTAGGAGGAGAAGCAAATAAATGGTTCAAAAACTTAACTCCTAACAACATAAATGACGTCCCTTCCCTTTATCAAACATTCATAAACAAGTGGGAGATTAATAAAAACCTTGTTGAAATCCTCTCAGAGTATAACAACCTTCAGAGAAATGTCGGGGAAAGTGTCTAAGACTACTGCACTAGGTTTAATAGTGTATATAATGCATTTCCGCCTCACATGAAACCTCCACAAGGCCTAGCCTTAGTAAAATTTCTAGAGGGTTTTGATCTAGACATGGCCTACCAATTGAGAGAAAGAGATCCCTTAACCTTAGAAGACATGAAAAGGGGAGTTGTGAGTGTAGAAGCCAATCTAATTGAAAAGAGGGCTAGGATGAGGGCAGAAAAGAAAGTTACATACAAAGAGGAAACCATAGCCTCCACCTCTGATGCTAAAATTGACAATATAGTTAGGGTAATGGAAAGAATGATGGAGAGGATCAACTTGAATGAAAGAGAACCTCCTAGGTAAAACCAATAAAATCCCCAAACCATAAATAGAAACCAAAACTTCAGAAGGTACCCTCCTCAAAATAGACCAAGAGACAATGAACAACAAATCAGGCCTCCTTTCCAAGACAACTATGTAGATGACGAGGAAAGAGAGAGTGAAGAGCCTGAAGAAAACCATGTAAATATGATAGGTTCTGATAATGAGGGTGATGTTTTTCTCACAGAAGAGGAACAAGGTCTATTTTCCTCAAACCATGCTGATAGAACATATGAGGATTATGAAGAGTACAAATTAGGATTTGAAAACACTATTATGGAGGTTCATAGGCAGTATGACCTTAGGAGAAAGAAAACCCAAGATGCCTCTAAGAAAAACAAACTAGAAACTGCTATTAAGAAGACCCCTGAAAACACTCCTAAAAAAGAGCAGAAAACACCAACATGATGGCTAAGACTCTTAATAAAAAAAAAGACAAAACCAACCAATCAAACGGCGACCAAAGTTGCCCTAGTGCATCAAATAGTGGCCCTGGAAGAATTGCTTTGACTGACATGCCTAATAAAAATCAGCAAACCAAAGTAGCTGAAAAAACTATGTGTGACAAGAGTGATGTAAATATGCAAAAAACACCAGCACCTTTCAGTTTTGAGAGTGAGATTGCCAAGATAAAAATATCCATACCTCTCATTGAATTGGTGACTCAAGATGTATATAGGTCCCAATTTTTGAAAGCTTTGAACATAGGGAATGACAGAGACACTCTGAATCTAACCGATGACAAGCCATAGTTGTTGTTTGAACCTGAGGTAGAGGGAAAATACCAAGAAGGAGTTGTACATCCTTTCTATGTTAGCTTAAACATTCATGACAAAATCCTACATAATGCTATGCTAGACTCTAGTGCTTCACACAATATTATGTCAAAGGTAGTAATGGAGAGATTAGGCCTCGAAATAACCAAACATTCCAAATACTTGTACTCTTTAGATTCAAGTAGAGTAAAATGTTTGAGTCTAATCAAGGATCTGTGTGTCAGTCTGGCACAAATACCAGCTAAGAGCCTAGTCATGGACATTATATTGGCTGAAATTCTGTAATATTCCTAATTATCCCAAGCTAATAGGAATATACTATTTTTTTCATTTTATTTTTGCAAGAATAAAATTGTAAAGGAGGATAAATTAAACTCCTAAAACAACAAAATAAATCAATGCCCATGTGAACAAGGCTAAATCTGGGCTACCTTAGCAAAACACCCTTATGTGTGAAAGGGATTAAGTCATTTTATTGGGTCAACTGGACCAAACCAACAACGCTATATAGATACATTGAACCACCTAGATGGACAACACATTTTTAGTTGGAGGCTAGTCATGTGAATGCAACTAAATCATTGAGATGGTTTAGGGTTTGGCAAGGATTCCATCTTGTTTAAGGAGGAGGATGATAGCATGAGAAGGTTGTTGAACATATTATATTGAAAGGATTTTTCGGTTTAGACACTTCTCATTATTTGGCTGTTTAGATGAGAATAGTGATGTTTAGCACTTGGGTGTTCCTGATCAAGAATACCACCTCTTCCATTGAGTGGCTCTTGGAGGAGTCTTGAGTTTCTTGTCAACTATCAGGCATTTGGCCAGGCTCTTCTTCCAACTACAACTCAGATACTGTTGAGGGTTTGGTTGTCCTTGTAAGCAACAACAAGTGGAGGCTAGATCTATTTAGATCTAGGCAAATCTAGAGGCTATTTTCAGTGGGGAAACCTTCTATCCCATTGGAAAGAGGATTATGGGTACTTGTAGCTCCATATCTACAAGTTGGCATCAAGCCAAACTCTACATCAAGCCTACAACGCAGTTTATCTCCATGTACTGCGTTATTTTGCAAGTGAGAAGTTGCAGGGTGTTTGGCAACTATTTGGAGGAGAGATCTCTGGTGTAAATGAGTCTTCATTACACTGTGGTGATCCGTGGATTGTGCATCCAATCCATGTTAGTTCAGATCTGATCTATTCATTGATGTATCCAATTCATAATTTCTGAATCATTTTGCAGATATGCTGTAGTAGATCTCAGATCTACTCTTTATGCTTCATGTATTGCTGAAAAACCCAAGGGGGATGTAAAATAGAGACAATCTAGTGTATAGATCTGATATAGATCTAATATTTTGTACACAGATCTATCCTAGATCTGAGTTGTAACCTATAGCTGTTGTTTACCCATAGAAATAAAGCTGTCAAGTCTTTACAGTGAAATATAATGTTGCAGCACCTCTTTTAGAGGGTTTTTCTTCATGAAAGTCTCTATCTTTCTCTTGTACATTTTATGGGCCACATTATAGATCTGATTTGCTGATGTACATGTCATTTTAGAGCCTCCATATTGGCCTCTTACTAATGTTATCTCAAACTGCATTATTTTCTGGGCAATGTTCTTTTGTATTGCTGCATTCCCTTCTTTGGGCAGTTTTCAAGCCATAGTGGGTGTGGGAGATCCATTTAACCCACCTAGTTTGATTTTTTTCTGATATCCTCTTGGATTTGGGTCTTAGATTATCAGATCTAAGGGATACAATGGCTTATTTCAAGATCTATAGTAGCCATTCCTGAAAAATGTATTTTTTAGGCATGCCTTGCTAGCAGTCCCGATTTTGGGATATTATAGTGGTATCGGAGCAACTATCATGGAAAAACCTGTTCTTGGCTTACAGAAGATATAGTATGTATTTTCATGGAAAGAAAATACTGATGAAGAAGTGTGGTTACACTAACGACACAGAAGACAGGGTCCAAACCTTTCATCTGGAATATTGAAAGAGAAAGAGTTTTCAAAAACTCTATTCCAAACTATGCATGAGCTGAAGAATGAAATCAGGGGAGTGATGAATGAAAGGAAAGCAGATATTTTGAAAAATTTTGCACATGAAGGAAGCCCCACTACTTCATATGATGTGTGTGAGCATTCAGCCACACAATCTGATCCACTACGTTGTAGCATGCCTACATTCTTTGCAAGAGGAGAAGAAGAAGGAGAGACACCAAAAGAGGAGACTCTTGGTGACTATCTCTGAGAATATGAATCTCAGTCTAAAAGATTCAAGGAACATCTAAGCTTCCCAGATTTTTTTCAACTCAAAGAAGAAATAAGATCCAATAGAATTATGAAAAGAAGGAAGTGCATGCAGCACACCTTGGGTAGAACTTTTCTACCTACTTTTTATGGGTCACTTGAGAGCTCAGCCATGTCTTGGGTAAAGAAGTTGGACACATATTTTTATCTGCATCCAATTTCTGAAGAATAAGCCATAAGAGTAGCAGCGCTGCACCTCCAAGATAAAGCATATGCCTGGTGGTTATTTGAGTCTTCTTCATTGAAAAATGTAAACATCTCTACTTATGCAAATTTCACTAGGAGGTTAGTGAAAAGATTTGATTCTATGCCATTTGAAATTTCTTTGGGTAAGCAAACTAAGCCCAAGGGATCAGAACCTTTGCATGAGATGGAAAGATCCAGGAAGATAACTCCATTTCAGAACATTGTTGAAGGGGTCAAAGATCTGCTACATGACTTGCCAAGGGCAAAGGCCCTACTTCAGCGAGAACCTTCTTCTCAAGAAGAAGACATCAGTGTTCCTTTTTCAAGGAGAGATCAAGAGAAAGTATCTCTTATTGATGAGGCATACTCCATTGATGAGGAGAAGAAAGAAGAAGACTTGAAAGGTTCCTCCAGCTTTGTGACAGTAGGAGGAGATCTATTTTTATTGAGAGATGGAGATGAAGCCATTTCTTTCACTAAGAGGGCTCTTGTATCTTTGCAAGAAGGCCCCAAGGATCTTATACATGAAGAATATGAGCATCATATGTCTATGATGATAGACAAAGAGACAAAACAATGGAGGAAATGTGTTCCAACACTGCATCTAATTTTTGGAACACACACTATGATGGATCAGTCCTTTATGATCAAGACTCTTGACACCAAGGAGATGATTGGTGTTCATGAGTTGACTGCATCTAAAGGGAGCAACTTAGAATGTGAGATCTTGCAGAAGGTGGGTGATGAAGAAGAAGATGGGGGAGTTGCTCCAACTTCTCCTTATCATGATACTTCCACACAGTAATTAGAGATGGATTTGCGTAGTGGAAGTAGTCATGATATGTTCCCATCTGTTTCACACATGGGAATGAGCCATGAGAAATCATTATCTTGTGGTATGCCACCTGGGAGACCACCTGATTCAGATTTGATGAAAGATGTTTCATGCATTCATGCTCCTTTCATAGATCCAAGAAGGAAGGAAGCATTAGAAGACCATGCTTCAGCGTTGAGAGTATGGAGAAAGTACAAGGAGAGGGAAAGAATTTTTCCCTTAACATCACTATCCATCCTCTCTTCTCATACTGTGTTGAGAAAATATACTGCAAGAATGAAGGTTGACATCATCATGAAGCAAGGGAAGTAATCCTTCAATCAGAAGACAAACTTGTTTGGAGGATCCTCTTCTATACATGATGAGAGATGGTGGCCACACATGCATACTTTGGCAAAACCAAGGAGGTTTTGGATAGATGATAGCCTCTCGTGGGAGACAAACTTCCAAGAAATTCCATCTTCTTTTGAGCATGTGCATGAGCAAGGAGGGCAGCAAGGAAGGACTGGAAACCTTCCACCTTGTACCTTCGGCATGGGAGATGTAAAGGAGGAGGAAAATGGGAAGCTTGGCTTTCCAACACACACCTTTGATATGGGAGATGTCAAGGAGAAAAACAAAAACATGACATACACTTCAGATGACACCCTATCAACGCTGTCATTGTTGGGCACATTAGATCCCTATTGGAAATTCCAACTGCTGGTGGAATATTCCAAGGATCTTCATACTTGCATGATTCTTGATGACTGGTTGCTTGAAGAGAGATATTTAATCCTTGATGGAGTCATCTATAATCATGGTAGGATCTTAATGTCTAGAGCTTCCAAGCTCAAGGAGAAGTTACTACAGAGGGCTTATGAAGAGTTCAATTTTAGCCACACCTATTCTATGAAACTCAACAATATCATTTTGAGGAGCTATTATTGGCAGGTCTTTGAAAGGGAACTATATCAGCATTGTCGGAGATGCATGGACCTTGTGGATTTGGAGTAGCAACATGAATCCAAGGAAGAGTTAAATCAGCCCTCTCTTTCTTCCCTTGAAGAAGAGAGTAGATCTATGCACCACTCCATTGATATGAGGAGGATTTTTGGTGAAGAGCATGCTCTTAGTACATGTGTTTTATATTCTGATTTCATGCATTCTTACACCATGTTTTGGCAGGCCATAACTCCAAGGAGGAGTAATATATTTTGTAAGCCTCATGGCCAATATTGGTTCCCATTTTTTTTTGAATTGGGTCACTCCCTTGGAAGAACAAGGGAGATTTTTCATCATGATGGGTGCTTCCCAAAGGCACCAAATGTATCTCACACTTTCAGCTATGGTGAGGTGGTATGGGCAGCAAGCAAGTGGTCGGAAAACCACTCACCACATCTTGGTTTGATGCAGGCAGGGGATGCTCTACGTTGGTTCCACATGTGGGACAATGATCCACCTCCATGTGCACACATTTCTGTTTGTTTATACATTGTTTTGATCCCCTATATTGATGATGTGATTGTACTTTTCATGGTGATGCATGGAGGAAGAATGGAAGGCATGCATGTGCCCTATGGGATGACTACACTCCTTGTACTTTATGTCTTATATTTCAGGGGGGGCATTGGGCAGACCATGGTTGTTTCATGTGATGTATTGTTTCCTTATGGGATGAGTTGTTTGCATCTCATGAGAACATTGTTGGAACAAGTCATGGATGGATGGTTTAGTGATCACTTAGCTTATGAGAGAAGCTTAACCTTTTTTGTGACACTAATGGAGGAGGAGATGAGTTGCAACACTCACCTTATCAGTTTCTTGAGGACAAGCAACATTTTGGAGGGGAGGACTATAATATTCCTAATTATCCCAAGCTACTAGGAATATACTATTTTGTTTTAATTTTCTTGTTGCAAGAATAAAATTGTAAAGGAGGATAAATTAAACTCCTAAAACAACAAAATAAATCAATGCCCATGTGAACAAGGCTAAATTTGGGCTGCCTTAGCAAAACACCCTTATGTGTGAAAGGGATTAAGTCATTTGACTAGGTCAACTGGACCAAATCAACAATACTGTCTAGATACATTGAACCAGCTAGATGCACAACGCAGTTTTAGTTGGAGGCTAGTCATGTGAATGCAGCTAAATCATTGAGATGGTTTAGGGTTTGGCAAGGATTCCATCTTATTTAAAAAGGAGGAGGAAAACATGAGAAGGTTTTTGAACATATTATATTGAAAGGATTTTTCCGTTTAGACACTTCTCATTCTCTAGTTATTTAGCTGAGAATAGTGTTGTTTAGCACTTGGGTGTTCCTGATCAGGAATCCCACCTCTTCCATTGAGTAGCTCTTGGTGGAGTCTTGCATTTCTTGTCCACTATCAAGCATTTGGCCAAGCTCTTCTTCCAACTACAACTCAGATCCTATTGGGGATTTGGCTTTCCTTGTAAGCAGCAGCAAGTGGAGGCTAGATCTATTTAGATCTAGGCAAATCTAGAGGCTCTTTTCAGTGGGGAAACCTTCTATCCTGTTGGAAAGAGGATTATGGGTACTTGGAGCTCCATATCTACAACTTGGAATCAGGCCAAAAACTACATCAAGCCTACAACATAGTTTATCTCCCTGTATTGCGTTATTTTGCAAGTGAGAAGTTGCAGGGTGTTTGGCAAATATTTGGAGGAGAGATCTCTGGTGTAAAGGAGTCTTCCTTACACTGTGGTGATATGTGGATTGGCCATCCAATCCATGTTAGTTCAGAACTGATTTCATTGATGTATCCACTTCAGAATTTCTAAATCATTCTGCAAATCTGCTACAGTAGATCTCAGATCTACTCTTTATGCTTCATGTATTGCTGAAAACCCCAAGGGGGATGTAAAATAGAGACAATCTAGTGTACAGATCTGATATAGATCTAATATTTTGTACACAGATCTGTCCTAGATCTGAGTTGTAACTTACAGCTATTGTTTACCCATAGAAATAACATTGTCAAGTCTTTACAGTGAAATATATTGTTGCTGCACCTCTTTTAGAGGGTTTTTCTTCATGAAAATCTCTATCTTTCTCTTGTACATTGTATGGGCCACATTATAGATCTGATTTGCTGATGTACATGTCATTTTAGAGCCTCCATATTGGCCTCTTACTACTATTATCTAAAACTGCGTTATTTTCTGGGCAGTGTTCTTTTGTATTGCTGCAGTCCCTTCTTTGGGCAGTTTTCATGCCATAATGGGTGTGGGATATTTGTTTAACCCACCTAGTTTGATTTGTTTCTGATCTCCTCTTGGATTTGGGTCTTATATTATCAGATCTAAGGGATCCAAGGGCTGATTTCAAGAGCTGTAGTAGCCATTCCTGAAAAATGCATTTTTCAGGCATGCCTTGCTAGCAGTCCCGATTTTGAGATATTACAAATTCCCCCGAAGTATGGCATGCTTTTATCTAGATCATGGGGAGCCAAACTTCAATGAAACCTCCAAATGGACATGTCATATGCTACCATCCCAGTCTTTAACTAAATAAGGAGATTGTACAGAGAGTCTCACATGAAATACATGGTAAGAAGCCAAGATAGGACACACAACGCTCCTCTTCATTCCATACATTCAGACCTTGACTCATTTATCTTGTACAACGAAGATGAAATTAATGAACAAGTAAATGAAAATGAGAAGGAGCTAGGCCTACCAGAACAATCAAACTAAACACAAAATGAAGAACATGTCAACCAAAACTCTAGCAGCCCTAGACAACAACATAATGGCGAATCTGAACTTGAAACACTTTGGAACATGAGCTTTGATAGCTCTTGTGGCAAATATGGTTTAGGAGCTAGTGTTTGGATACACAACACCAATGAATTTCACTCCTATAAACTAGATTTTCAGTGTAAAAACAATAGTGTAGAGTATGAGGCTCTTCTCCTAGGATTACACTTGCTGAAAGACATAGAAGCCAAGAGGATTTATATTCAATGAGATTCTAAGCTAATCATTAGACAAATCAAAGGAGAGTATTCAGCGAAAAATCCTAGGATAATTTAATATAGGAATGCTGCCTTAGACCTCTTGAGATTTTTTGAGAAGTATGAACTTACCTCTATCCCTAGAGCTCAAAAGAGCCTTGCCAATGAACTTGCCTTTGCTGCTAGCACTTGCCAAATACCCCATGCCAATGAAAAATACATGGTAAAAGTAAAAAACAGACCTACAGTACCTGAAAACATAGATTATTGGCAAGTGCTTGAAGTGGACAAACATATTGAAGATTTTTTGCAATCTAAGAATGAATTTTCAATACCAAAAATAAGCTTAGATCATGAACAAGACTACCCTAATGAAAAAAAAACACAAAAAACAGAGCCATTTCCTACTACTGATATAAATCTTCTAGAAAAATTTCATGAGGCAGAATTTTCGAGGGACTCGGATCAAGAGGACCCTAAGGTATTGCAATGCAAAGATAACTCATTACCAAGAGGTATTTCCCCCTTAGAAGAGATGTTTGACTTCAATGATGTTGCTAGGAAGCCAAAAATGGAATCTACCGAGACTGATGTATAAGAATGCAATATAGGCAGCATAGAAGAACCCAAAATGATCAAGTTGTCCAAAACTCTGCCACCTCACATAAAACAGAAGTACATTGAGCTATTCAAAGAGTTTAAGGATGTCTTTGCATGGGGTTATGAGGACTTGAAGTCCTATGACACAAAAATTATTCAACATAAGGTTCTCTCAAGGAAAACCAGAAAAATTTCTGAAATTGAGAAGAATAAACCCCGTCCTAGTGCCTCTAGTTGAGAAGGAAATCAAGGAATATGTATGGTCTTTAGAATCCCGAGATCCCTCTCATGTACTCGTAATGGGTTTTCAAACCTTGCGTCGGTAGAGAAAACAAGGAGATTAGGCTATGCATAGACTTTAGAAACTTGAACAAAGCCTCCACGAAAGACAACTACCCTTTACCTAAGATGGATATTATTTTTTGCCAAAGGGTGGTAGGCTCTAAAATAATATCATTTCTTATTGGATTTTTAGGGAGTATAAGTAGGTACTAGTACCTCCAAGTGATCAACATAAAACCGTGTTCACAACACCTTGGGGCACATTCATATATGTCAAAATGCCCATAAAGGTTGTGAATGCGGGGGCTTCTTTCCAAAGATCCATGGACATAGAATTTTCCGAAGACATAGGTTACTTCATGGTTGCATACCTTGATGACATGATTGTCTATTCTAAAGGCGATGAAGAACACCTAGTTCACTTGAGAAAGGTCTTTGAGAAATGTAGCAAGTATGGTCTATCTTTGAATCCTGAAAACCTTTGTTTGGTCTTCCAAGAAGGAAAAACACTTAAGCCCATCATATTTGAAGAAGGTAAGGATAAACCTAAAGGATTGAGGGTATATTGCAAATCGACCACCCTGGGAACATTAAAGAGGTGCAATATTTCATTGGAAAGATAAACTTCACAGAAGGGTTCATACCAAACCTTGCATAACTCTAGAAACATCACAAACATGCTGAAAAGAGAAGTAGGATTCAAGTGGACCACGGAAGCCAAACAATCCTTTGAATTGGTAAAAAAAGCACTTATCCAAACACCAGTTCTAATCAACCCTGACTTTACCAAGGATTTATTCATTTTCTCCTTTGCATCAGAACACACTATTGCTACAGTATTGGTTCAAAAGAGCATGATGGGACAAGAACAACCCATAGCTTTTTTCAGCAAGGCATTGAGGGATGCACCTCTAAAATATAACATCATGGAGAAACAAGCCTTTGCTTTGATCAAAGAATTTAAAGACTTCAGAGTTTACATTTTTCACTTCCATGTCATTGATTTTGTTCCACATACAGTTGTTAAAGACATTATAAATTAGGACCCTGATGGTAAAAGGGGTAAGTGGATTGTTATTATCTTAGAATATGATTTATAAATCATACCCACTAAACTAATTAAAGGACAAGGACTAGCCAAAATCATGGCAGAAGCAAATTTTCAAGTGCTAGACATAAACATGATACATTATTTGGATGAACAAGAGGAACTGGCGACTCCACCCATTGAAGAAGCATTCCTGAACTCACTCTGTTATGCTGACATATTGTATGTACTTGCTAATCTAAATTCTCCTCCTTCTTTGTCCAAAACAAAAGCTATATTCTTGAAACAAAAGGCTTTAAATTTTTTCATTCTATATAGAGCTTTATATTGGAAAAATTATGTTGGTATCTTCCTTAAATGTTTTCTTGAATATGATGCAGATGGAATCATGCATGATTTTCATGAAGGAGAGTGTGGAGGTCATCTCTACTGGAAAACCACAGCCAAAATAATCCTTAGAGCTGGTTACTATTGGCCCACCCTTTTCCCTAACATACACAAGCTAGTTGCAACTTGCCATAAATGCCAAATTTTTTATGGCAAGAGAAAACTACTTCCTTTTCCTTTGCATCCTATCAGTGTTGAAACTCCTTTTCAACATTGGGGTTTAGATTTAATTGGAGAAATTCACCCTGCCTCATCTGCACAACACAAGTGGATCCTCACTGCCACTGACTATTTCAGTAAAATGAATAGAAGACATCCCTTCAAGGAATTCCGCTGACTTAGTCATCATCAAATTCCTTGAAACCAACATCTTGTCCATATTTGGTTGTCCTAAAAATATCACAACCGATAATGCTATTGAATTTAAGTCCAAGAGAATGGTGGAATTTTTCTACAAGTACTACATCACACTAGGGCACTCTACAACTTATTACCCTCAAGGTAATGGGTTAGCTGAGTCCTCTAACAAAACTTTTGGTGAATATCATCAAGAAACTGCTGGAAGAGAAAAAAAGTCATGGCATAGAAAACTAGTGCATGCACTATGGGCTAATATACTAACAACCAAGAAATCAATCATTATGTCTCCCTATCAGTTAGTGTGTTGCAAAGATGCAGTTTTCCCAACATCCTTGGGAGTTCAAGTTATGAAGCTTCTTCAAGAGGTACAATCAGAAGAGAATGATATGAAAAGGAGGCTGAACCAAACCATTCATTTACAGTAGTAAAGGGAAGAAGTTTACAAAAGAACACAATCAGTGTAAGAGAACATCAAGAAAATCTTTGACAGAAGGACCAAAGCCAATGATTTCCAAATTGGAGAAAAAGCTCTGAACTGGGACTCAAGAAGAGAGGGCAAAGGCAAGCATGGAAAATTTGAAAATTTGTGGAAGGGTCCATACATAATCCATTTATTTATAGGTAACAATGCTTTCTTTTTACAAGAGTTGGATGGAATAGAGTTATTTGGAGGTCTTGTCAATGGCAGAATGCTCAAGCACTACTTTTTGTCAAAATTCCTAGTCTGAAGCTTTTATCCAATGTACATAACATTGCTTGATGAAAAATCAGAAAAATGAAATACAAAACAAAGAAAGAAGAAAATGAGGGAAGGAAAAAGAAGAGGTATAGCCCCATACTAAAAATAGTATTGTTGAAAGTGTGCAAGCCTAAATTCCACTACCTTTGAGAAAATAAAATCTTGTTCAGTCATCTAGCCTAATCATGACTGAACATGTTTTAAATTTCTACTAATAAGTTAGTGAAAGAAGACTTTTCAAATCATTTAAGCTTGGCTTTTCAGTAGATTATATTAGGAAAAGATGTTGGTTCCCAACGCTTAAATCTAAACAAAATAAAAATGAGAGGGATGCATAACCAACCATTGAATCATAACCCTCATGTTTTATAGTTTTTGATTGCACAAAAATAATGTTTGTGTGTAGCTTGTCCAAATTCCATAGCCCATGGAAAATCAGATTGCTTAATCTTGGTTTGGTCATATTTTGAATTTCATGTCAGTAGGATATAGAATGGAAATCTGTCAAAAAGCTTAATATTGATAGATAAGTAGAGTAGGTACAGAATAAAAGATTTCATCAGCCTAATTTGAACTCTTGGAAGTGATAAGGGTACAAGTAGATAGTTTTTTATGCTTTCAAAAGAAAATAATGTGAAGGGTTTTCAAGTCTAAGTGCACCCAAAACAAGAAAAAATCTTAGGCCAAGTAAGATGGGTAGGTAGAACTGATATTGAAGAAATCATGTCTTTTCAGATTTTTGAGATCATAGCTTCAAGACAACATCAACAAATGAAGGAAGAAGGATTTGATAAGTACAAGTAAGGTTCTAATCTTAAAAACTTAGAGATCTGAACTCTAAGGTCCTGGAATCCTCCTGAAAGTAGCTACCCTCCCCAAGTGGGGAGCCATTGTTAGTCATCATTTTTTTACTATTGATGACTATAGATTGGTTCTAGATTTCTAAAAACAAGATTATTCGAATATTGTGAGTTTTAGAAATCTCACCGCCTTCATTATCCTTAACTTTTTTCACTATTCTATCATTTTGCCATTCCATGGTCACCCCGCCACTCCTAAAAAACTCCTTATGGGCTTGTGCCACTCATCTCCATCCTTTTTTTTCCTACCTATGACCTCATCACTTTGTTTTCCCTTGCCCACAAACTCCACTTTATATCTAGGGTTACATATAGCCTAACTCATTCCTATGATCCCAAAATTCCTCAAGCATCGATGGTCTCAAAACTATCTTCATAGGCTCTTTAGATAAATCAAGTACATTGGATTTTGGATCTTCAATACACCACTTTGTCAATAATTTGTTTTTACACTTGAAGACTCCAAGCAATGTTCAATTAAAGACCAGGTCAAAGAATCCTCCCACTAGGTCAATTAGGGTTTATTTTTCCAAGGTAAATCATCGATGTTTCAAAATACGCTTTTTCTTGTTAGAATTTGGCTTAGAGGTATTGGAATAATGAAACATGGTTACTAAAGGAAAGATCTAAAAGGTTTCCAAAGAGACTACCAAACCAAATTCAAGTTCTAAAAAAAGGTAAATGAGAACTTTGACACTATGCAGGAGCGTTAAAATGTCTACAGCAGTAACCGGTAAGGTAGGAAGTCTCGTTCTTACATTAAGAGGTCCATCAAAGAAAAGGTAAGAAAGGCGGCCTCGCTCTTAAATGAAGACAATTTTAGGCAATCGTGCTGTGGATCAAATGCATAAATGACAATGGAGGAGGTACACCGAAAACCAAACACATAGTTTATCAGAGTCATTATTGATGAGATTGGGAAAAAGGTGAGGTGAACTGGACAGAGTTCATTTGAACTTGAAAGGGCTAGAGAACTTAGTACACCACCATTACTTTCATTCTAGCACTCTTATACCCAAGGTTTTCTCGGAAATGGCCAAAGAAGGTGAAAAGCATGGTTTGAACTCCATGATGACATAAAAGAAAGATTCAAGATGCCACTTAATCGCATCCCAAAATTGTAAAAAATGAGTTTTCTCCATGTACCTGAATGAGCAAAGTGGAGGTTAAAAAATCAGATGCTAGCAAAGAAAGGATTGTGAAAGTGTTGCTATGTGTAAGCATCCCAAAGTTTTCCAAGGTGAATGTCTCATTGCCTCAAAGGGAAAATGTGTAATGGATATCAGTATATAAGGTGAGCTCGTGTTTTCAATCACTTGGTCATGTTTAGAAGGTAAAAATGGTAAGCCAAACTCCATGATGAAAGCAAAAATAATTTGGGAGATGTCACTATTTGACTGCCTTTTCTACACTGGTCAAAAGGAGTTTGTCATGCCAAAATGATCAAAGATACCTGAGCTCCATATATGCGTATAAGGGAAGGATTGTGGGGATACTCACAAGAGAAATCTTCCCAAGGGTGTGTTAATGAGCTTGTCAAGACAAACAGAGCAAAGGGGAAGTCGTATTAATCATTTTAGCAAACCTTCATAAAGACATTGTAAAAAGGTTAGTCGCAGAAGGTAATAGTTGAGTTAGACCTCATGATGGAAATAAGAAAAGATGTCGTAGTCGCTACTATGTAAAGATTCCAAACTTGTCGGGGCCGAGTTGTCATGCCTAAATGATCAAATGATGAATTAAACTTCACAGTGTACAAAGAGAATTTTTGGGGCTGTTGCTATGTCAAAATAAACTATCAAGCCTCCAGGATCAAAAGAGTATGAAAGTTTCAACCCGAGCAACCGCAAAGTAAAGGAGTAAAGGATATCAAGAGAAAGGCAAGGTCAAGTTTTTGTTTTTTAGTCACCCTCGCAAAGAAAAGTGTTAAAAGACATTAAAAAGAGCCAAAAGAAGTCAATTTTATGACTTAGGCAAACCCTACAAGCAAAATGTCAAAAAGAGTCGTGAGAAAATAAAAAAGACTCGTGAACTTTAGAGAAATGCCTCTCAAAAAGTTAAATCAAGGTTTGTTTGCCTATAAAGCTCATTTCCACACTTTAAACAAATCATTATCATTTTTCTAAATCAAAGGAGTGTTTAGAGAGAAAATTTTGGGTTTTTCAAGTCAAAAACAAAGGATAAGTGTTGTGGCGTTGCGCCTCTCGTGTCAGCTTCCGCGCGCTTGGAGTCGGCGTTACGCCCGGCCTTTTTTCCCCAAACACATAGGTGATGCGTGCCTGGAACGTGGCACTGTGCCCGGTAAGGTGTCGCGCCTTTGCCTAAACCTACCCCGCCTTTCCTTCGGCACCGCGCCTGGCCTAGGGGGCCGCGAGCTTGGCCGGAGGGCCTCCTACACCCTATAAACACTCAAATCAAATCAAATTTTCTCCAAGTCATCATCAATTGTTTTCAAGCAATAGTAGGGCTTCTTACATCGGGCAAGGAGTTTTCAATAAAAAGTTTTAAAAAGTAGCCGAGGTTGTCATTGGGTTTTTCCTCTCACTCCACCCTAATATACATATACACTCACTCACTTATCTCACTCACTTACAGAGTTTTTCATCACCATTCCATTACCCTCTTACACATCACGCTTCATTTAAGGGGCCTTAGATTTTTCAAAGGTAGAGGTCAAAATGTTAGAAAGAGAGGACACCGGGTAGTGAATGATAAGGCCAAATGCCAAGGAGATGAACACAAAGGTGGGAAGATTCTATTGTGTTTGAACCACTAAACACAATAGAGCTAATGAAGTCTCCTAACCGTTCCTACTTCCAAAATGTAGGTCATGTACCTTTATAAGGTATAATGTGTGCAAAAACCACACCGAGCTAACTAGGCTATTCATCATTAACTTGCATAAAAAACAAGTTAGCCTTGGAGGGGTCAATTTTTGAGCTATCTACATGTGCTATTGCCAATGCCACGTGCATACCTAGTGCAAGGGAGAAATGGCTCCATGAAAAGGCCTTGACATAAGCTACTATGGAGTCATACTAAAACCCCTAAGACAAAGACTACAATAAATCTATCTTTCTTTTCTCTCATTTCCCGGAGAGATATGCACCTATGATGAGGACTGTAGTTAAGGTTTACATGTGAGGGAAGGTTCTCCAGGCTTTACTCCTACCACATTAGGGCTGCTTATGCACTTTACTAGTGTGAGGATGTTTCACCTACCCTATTTCCCTACAAAGCTATCAAAAATGTCCTATATCAGGCAAGAGAGATTTCCTCGCATATGCAAAGCCTCTTCCACCACTCACTCGATCAAGATGGTTGTTATGCATCAATTGGCAACAGAAGGGCTCCATGGGAGGTTTTCATTGCCCATGAGGTGTTCACCGATCAACAAGGCCAACAATAGCAAGATGTACCTTCATCTTCTCAACCCCCGTTGGGGTTCCCATGTTTTGGCCGCAGTGGCAAGACCAAAAAGATGAGACAACATCGAACTAATTTTAGTCCATAGGATCTAGCTCGAAACCCGGAGAGGGATCTCTCCATTAAAGCAAAGAATGATGTATCTTTGAAAGCTCAAGACGAGATGTTAGGCTAGTTATGAAGTACAAAGGGGGTTTTAAAATGATTTGGTTGAAGGGTTGCTAGGTTGGTTAGGAGATCATAGGCCGAGAAAGTAATGGGAGGGAAGGAACAGAGCAGCAGGAAGTTTCAGCTAGGAGGATAGGCCGAGAAAGTGCCATCCATTGGGCTATGGAGTCATGAAAGGAAATTACATGCAACAACTAGCCAAGGCATTCAAAGGGCAAGTCATCTACACTAAAGGATCTTTTAGGCAGATGGTGGAATGGAACATTAAGGGGAGAAAGTGGAAGAAGGAAAGACAACCAATTTTCTGTCTATAGATCAGGTCAGAGGTCATTTAACTCCAGACCTGCTTGGACATACTCAAAGGCAGCTTATAGAGACGAAGGGGCAGCTTATAGATCAGACCAGAGGTCATTTAACTCCAGGTCTGCTTTAGCAACTCCAGAGGAAAAACAGAGATAAGTTAAACAGAAGGGATCTTAGAAAGGCCAGCTGGTCGTGCAAGGATCCTAGTGGACAGGGCTAACACTCATCCCCAGTGTTCCCAAACCTTCCATCTTAAACCCAGCAAGAACATCTAAGAACTGATTCAACCAATTCATACATCAGAGAGTAGGCAATAACATCCACTACACTGGTTAAATCAACTGAAATCAACTCTTAGATAGCACATAAGGCAGAAAAAATTAAAGGTAGGGAGAGCAGGAAACATAGGGCACCTAACAAGGGTGAATCCTATGTTATAATTCTGTTGCCTACCAGAAGAACATGAAACAATATGAAAATGTGATATACAGAGTTAGAAAAACATCACCAATAGTAATAGACTAGGATCCTGTGAAATGTGCTTTAATTGATTGATGCAAAACCAGTCATGTACACTAAGCTCAATGGCTAATACAGTCCAGAATTTCTCCTCCCAGCCTATTACATACAACTACTCTGCTACTCCCTCCCACGAGTGTTCTAATAGTCAAGAATGAATCCCTCTAACAGCAACTGCCGAACAACTAAACAACAACCTTTTACAATATGTTCCCGGGGGTTCTTATAGGAGAAGAGGAAGAAATAGAAGTGGGTGAACAATTAAATGAGTCCCATTAAGACAGACTGGAGAAAGATTTCATGCCCACTCTGCTTAATGGAAATCTGCGTCACTGTGTGTACTTTGTAGACTGTTTGGTAGCCTCTGTTAGGTCGAGATTGACCTCTGATATGTTATTCAAGTTCTTATGGCGTCTGGGGCTCTGTGCTTCCATTCTGGAATAAACAAACTGGATGAAAGTCTGCAAGGCCTCTCCATACCTCAATAACTACCACCTGACTGTCTTAAATGAGCTTTAGTCAGTGTAATTAGTCATTTCAGGGCTCGAGGAGGCATGGAGATTTCTTGTAGGAAGGTGTACGTTTGGAGAGGAGTACCCTGCTGATATTAAACACAGATAAGACTTTAACAATGTGCTTGGATCTTCAAACTGTTCCTTTCCCTTTGAATGCAGGATTATAATTGTTAATCTTCAACTAACCAGCTTGAATCCCTCGAATCCGTCTCTGTTGTTTCGTTTTGCTGCTGAACTAGCCTCTCTGTGCTAACTGAACAGTCAAATAAAACTATTACAAACTTGGGCAGTGGTGGTGGAGAAATTCGTTGGAGGCCCGTGGTGGAAAGGCGGTGGCGACTGTGGAAACGGCGAACACATGGAACAATGGCAGAGAATGCCTTTAGTGCTAAACACTAAGGTTTAACCGTTGGCCAAGCTACAAAGGGGAAAGGTCAAACACATGAAATGCATTAGAAATGGTGGGGCCCGGTCATGGCGGAGGGCGATTCATTAAACTTTAATGTAAAATGCAAAGATTTAACTAACGGAGGAAATACAAAGGAAATGAACAAAATGCAATGAGGGGAGCCGTGGATGTGGGACCTAGGGAGCGCATCGCAAATCGCAAAGGCGGAAAGTGTGATGGCGGAAAGTGGCGCCAAACAAAAACCTTGCGCTTGCGATATTGCGATGGAGAGGAAGAATGCGATGGAGCAATCTGCGATCGCATCGCAAATATTTGTGACGCGATCAGATCGCATCACAAATATTTGCGATGGATCTAATGATCATAACGCGCGAGAATGCGATCGGGGGAAAATGCGATGGGCAGAAAGTGCGATGGCGATCGTATCGCAAATATTTGCGACGCGATCAGATCGCATCACAAATATTTGTGATGGATCAATCGAATACATATAATGAAACTGCGATTTGTGATCTGCGCTATAAGCGGCGGGTTAATATATAAAAGCTTGATAATAAAGTTCTATATGGAATGTATTTGCGGGGTATAGAAAAAGGGGAAGTGGTTTAGGCCTATGGTAAAGTTAAAGTGGGTTTTAAGCCCATTTCAACGGATTTAAAGGCAAGAAGGGGTACGATAGAGGAATAAAGGGGAATGATGGCCAACAAAGGGTAAGGGAAGAAATTAAAGGGAATTCGAAAAGGTAAGAAGGGAAAAAGAAGGGGAAACAAGTAGAATCTAAGTGGGGGTTGAAATAAGAGGGAAAAGGGGGCCTTTGGGCATTTCTTCACAGACAGAGAGGCTTTATAATAGGAATCAGCAGAGGGGAATTTATCAAAGGATAAAAGACACATGGAGGCTTCAAGGAGACTGTGTTTTCAGAGGAAATGCATTCCTTGAAGGCTCAAAAACAATTTAGCCCCCGTTTTCTTGCCAAAAAATTTATAGGGGGGGCTAACAGTGGCTCCACATGGGGATGGCTTCTTCTTGAAGGAGTCAAGAATTCAGAAAATGATCTCTTGGTGTAGGCCAGGTGCCTGCTGCTTGAACCATCCATTTCTTTCTTTGATTAGCTGCCACAAGCTATGAAGACAACATATCAGCAGTAAAATTCTCCCAAACAACTACCTACCCACACTATAGTCCTAACATTTTTCTTTTGGGTGCATTTGGGCTTGCAGACCCTTTACATCATTTTATTTCCAAACAAGAAAACAAATCTATTCTCCTTGTACCCTTATTGCTCCATGAGACCAGATTAGACTGTTGGTCTGACATGTTTCTCTACCTACACTACTACCTGCTAGGATTAGACTGTCTAGCAGGTTTCTTATCTACATTCTAAGACAGAAATTGAAACAAATAACTACCTGCTCATAGGCTGAGATTTATTGAGATTTTCCTACCTACCATACTCTACTGAAATATTTACAAGTCTAGCTTACAAACATTGTCTTCCAATGTAACTAGTCCATCAAATGATCCCATGGTTGGTCCTTCTTGCTCAATTCATTGAGCATGCTGGATAGGTAGGGCAGCTCCCACTCTTCTTATTCCATAATAGCAGCCTTGAAAACTGTTCTCTCTATTTGCAACATGTTGCTCAAAAAGACCCTTGATCCTTCTTCAAGTATATGCAGGAAATGTGCATAAGGATCATGAAATGATGCCTGGTTATGAATATCTGACAAGCAGGCTTCAACCAGGACTTCTTCTTCTTCTACTGGATCAAGGATAAGACTCTCTTGAAGAAAATAATCTTCTTCATCTTCTGAACTAGAGGACTCATCATATATGGCAGTGTTGTCCTCCTGGACGTATGATATATTTTGCTCTGAGGTGCTGAGCTCTGTGAGAAGATCTGTGTATTCTTGAGCAGGGCTTTGATCCATTTCTTCCTCTTTTTCAAGAGAAAGCTCTTTGCTTAAATTCTGCTCCAGAATCTCTTCTTTGCTTTCCTCCTCGTCTTCTGAAAAGAAAAACTGCTGGTTTCCAGTCTCACTGATGATGTGTGGTAGAGCAGAATGAAGATTCATAGAATCTTCATATGCTATTATACTATCATAGCTCTCCCCATCAGTATCATTGATAGGCTGACTGGTTTCGTTACTTCTCTGGATCCGTTGGTCCTGATCTTCCTCCCATGGATCTAAGGATGATGGCCCTGCAAGCTTAGCTTCTCTTTGAAAGAAATCATCATCAAACAGATCATAAAAAGGAAAATCATCACTGTAAGTAATGTCACCCTTCAAACTTATCGAATTCTCAGTAGGTCTTTCTTCATTCTAATCTACAGAGGAGTCCTCTGAATCTGAATCATCAAACCCATAAGATGAGTGAGCAAGAGTGTGTGTTCTATAGAAGATTTCTTGGGCGGACTACTAGTTTAATATCTGATAAATCTCTTCTTCTGTCAAAAGAGGGGTTTCCCTTTCATCATGGACAGAAGAGCAGCAGTCCTCTTCCTCTTGTATTAGCTAATTTGGAGGCTGGATGCTTTCTTGAGCCTCATCTCCCCTTATCGTACCGCCTCTTCCTATGTCCCCTTGTTTCCTCGGGAGAGTAACGTTCCCTGGGTTGACTTATGCTAATAGGTCCTGATGTTCTCTGGTCAGCGTAACACAAGGCATAGGCAAGAAATCAGGCAGTTCTTGATCACTTCCCTCCTCATCTTCTATAGATTCTTGAGCATCATACATGTCTTGCTCATCTTCTCGGCATTGAGTTTGTTCTTGCTCTGAAAGATGCATGGGCTGCTAGAAATAACCATCATCTGCATTCGTATTAGCCATGTACATCTTCAGCACTTCACCAAACGTTTCTATTAATTCAATTAATTGATCACACAAAGCGTCATACTTTGTATCTCTGTCCATGTTTGGATTCATGCTTATTCAAATAAGGTTACTGCTTCTTCTCAACCAGTCCAATGTCCTTCACCAGTGGAGTCATTGGGTCTTTGGATCGTGGGGAGTGTGGAGTCGCCAGGTGGATGTATATGAATGTTTGAAACGGGATGCTGTCCACCATCAGCAATGAAAAGCCAATCTAAAAGCACGGTGGTCTGTCCCCAGTGGAGTCACCATTATGTCAGTCTGCTGCTTTGGGCCGCGATTGGCAAGACCAAAAGATGAGACAACACGAACCACTCTTGGGCCCTAGGATCTAGCCCTCCTGGACCGTGAGAGGGATCTCTCCAATAGAGCAAAGAGTGATATATCTTTGAAGCTCAAATGAAATGTTAGGCTAGTTATGAAGCACAAATGGGGGGTTTAAATGATTTGGTTGCTGGGTTACTGGGTTGGTTAGGAGATCATAGGCTGAGAAAGTAATGGGAGGGAAGGAACAAAGCTGCAGGAAGTTTCAGCTAAGAGGATAGGCCAAGACAGTGCCATCCATTGGGCTATGGAGTCATGAAAGGAAATTATATGCAACAACTAGCCAAGGCTTTCAAAGGGCAAGTCATCTAATACTGAAGGATCTTTTAGGCAGATGGTGGAATGGAACATTAAGGAGAGAAAGTGGAAGAAGGAAAGACAACCAATTTTCTGTCTATAGATCAGGTCAGAGGTCATTTAACTCCAGACCTGCTTGGACATACTCAAAGGTAGCTTTCAAAAGGGACGAAGGGGCAGCTTATAGATCAGACCAGAGGTCATTTAACTCCAGGTCTGCTTTAGCAAATCCAGCAGAAAAATAGGGATAAGTTAAACAGAAGGGATCTTAGAAAGGCCAGCTGGTTGCGCAAGGATCCTAGTGGATAGGGCTAACACTCATCCCCAGTGTTCCCAAACCTTCCAGCTTAAACCCAGCAAGAACATCTAAGAACTGATTCAACCAATTCATACATCAGAGAGTAGGCAATAACATCCACTACACTGGTTAAATCAATTGAAATCAACTCTTAGATAGCACATAAGGCAGAAAACATTAAAGGTAGGGAGAGCAGGAAACACAGGGCACCTAACAAGGGTGAATCCTATGTTATACTTCTGTTGCCTACCAGAAGAACATGAAATAGTATGAAAATGTGATATACAAAGTTAGAAAAACATCACCAATAGTAATAGACCAGGATCCTGTGAAATGTGCTTTGATTGATTGATGCAAAACCAGTCATGTACACTGAGCTCAATGGCTAATACAGTCCAAACTTTCTCCTCCCAGCCTATTACATACAACTACTCTGCTACTCCCTCCCACTACTGTTCTAACAGTCAAGAATGAATCCCTCTAACAACAACTGCCACAGCAAGGCAACAACAACCTTCACATTATGTTCTCGGGGATTCTTATAGGAGAAGAGGAAGAAACAGAAGTAGGTGAACAATTAAATGAGTCTCATTAAGACGGAATGGTGGAGGAAACCGAGTCCATTCTGCTTAATGGCGTTGTGCTGTACTCTGTAGATTGGTTGGAGACGTTTGTCAGGTCGAGATTGACCTCTGATATGTTCTTTAAGTCCTTACGGCGGTCTGGAACTCTGCGTTGCCATTCTGGAATAAATGAACTGGATGAAAGTATGCAAGGCCGCTCCATACCTCATACCTGCCGCCTGACTGTCTTAAATGAGCTTCAGTCAGTGTAATTAATCGTTTCAGGGCTCGAGGAGGCATGGAGATTTCTTGTAGGAAGGTGTACGTTTGGAGAAGAGTACCCTGCTGATATTAAACACAGATAAGACTTTAACACTGTGCTTGGATCTTCGAACTGCGCCTTTTCCTTTGAATGCAGGATTATAATTGTTAATCTTCAATTAACCGGCTTGAATCCCTCAAATCCATCTCTGATGTTTCGTTTGGCCGTTGAACTGGCCTCTCTATGCTAACTGAACAGTCAAATAAAACTATTACAAACTCGGGCAGTGGTGATGGAGAAATGCTTTGGAGGCCCGTGGTGGAAAGGCGGCGGCGACTGTGGAAACAGCAAACACATGGAACAATGGCGGAGAATGCCTTTAGTGCTAAACACTAAGGTTTAACCGTTGGCCGAGCTACAAAGGGGAAAGGTCGAACACATGAAATGCATTCGAAATGGCGGGGCCCGGTCATGGCAGAGGGTGATTCATTAAACTTTAATGTAAAATGAAAAGGTTTAACTAACAGAGGAAATACAAAGGAAATGAACAAAATGCAATGAGGGGAGCCGTGGATGTGGGACCCAGGGGTCTGATCGCAAAATCGCAAATGGAGAAAGTGCGACGGTTGAAATCAGCACCAAACAGAAAACTGCGCTTTGTGCTTTACGACGGAGCGGAAATGCGATGGGGAAAATGCGATCGGCGGAAAGTGCGATGGCGGCAAGTGCGACGGGCGATCGCATCACAAATATTTGTGATGGATCAATCGAATACATATAATGAAACTGCGATATGCGATAAGTGCGATCTGCGATAGATGCGATCGGGCGGAGTTGCGATGCGAGAACTTGCGACGGAGGGAAAATGCGATCGGGGGGGAAATGCGATGGGCGGAAAGTTCGATGGCGTGATCCATCGCATCGCAAATATTTGCGATGGATTGGTCGAACACAAATAATGAAAATGCGATTTGCGATCTGCGCTATAAGCGGCGGGTTAATATACAAGAAATTTATAATAAAGTTCTATATGGAATGTATTTGCAGGGTATAGAAAAGGGGAAGTGGTTTAGGCCTATGGTAAAGTTAAAAGTGGGTTTTAAGCCCATTTCAATGGATTTAAAGGCAAGAAGGGGTACGATAGAGGAATAAAGGGGAATGATGGCCAACAAAGGGTAAGGGAAGAAATTAAAGGGAATTCGAAAAGGTAAGAAGGGAAAAAGAAGGGGAAACAAGTAGAATCTAAGTGGGGGTTGAAATAAGAGGGAAAAGGGGGCCTTTGGGCATTTCTTCACAAACAGAGAGGCTTTATAATAGGAATCAGCAGAGGGGAATTTATCAAAGGATAAAAGACACATGGAGGCTTCAAGGAGACTGTGTTTTCAGAGGAAATGCATTCCTTGAAGGCTCAAAAACAATTTAGCCCCCGTTTGCTTGCCAAAAAAATTATAGGGGGGCTAATGA
>JAXQQM020069080.1:0-76090 GCA_034641835.2 Pinus albicaulis
GCTTTAAGATTGAAGGCTACTAAATATAAGATCATTGATGATGTGTTATTCAGAAAGAATTATGATTCAATCCTATTAAGATGTCTTGAAAAGACTAAAGAAAAAAAGGTATTATAGGAATTACATGATGGACCAGCAGGAGGTCATTTTGGAGGTGATACCACAACCCACAAAATCATCCATGTTAGATATTATTGGCCTACCCTTTTCAAAGATACACATGATTATGTGAGGAAGTGAAAGATTTTCCAAATTTCCAGTGGAAGACAAAGGAAGCCAGCTTTTCCTTTGCAACCAGTAAACATTGAACAACTATTTGAACAATGGGGGCTTGATATTATTGGTAAGATAGAACCTCATTCTTCCAAACAGCACAAGTACATCCTCACAGCAATAGATTACTTCACAAAGTGGGTAGAAGCAATTCCTCTAAAGGTAGCCAACTCTGATGCAATTATTGATTTCATCGATCAATTCATCATTACCAGGTTTGGTGTACCTAACGCTCTGATCTTTGACAATGCATCTTATTTTTCTGGTAATAGTATAGTGGAATTTGCAATTAAAAGAGGTTTTAAATTGAAATATTCAGCAAATTATTATCCACAAGGTAATGGTTTAGCGGAATCCACTAACAAAAATCTCATCAAAATCATTAAAAGGACCATTGATCAAAGTCAAAAGAAGTGGCACAAGTCTTTAATCTTTGCATTATGGGTTGATCGTATTACTCATAAAGCTTCTATAGGAACTTCACCTTTCAATTTAGTTTATGGTAAAGAAGCTGTGATACCATAAAATCTAGCTCTTCCATCATTAGCCTTAATGCAATTCATTGAAGAAAATCCTTCCTTATCCATTCAATTGAGATTTGATCAAATCCTTAGATTAGAAAAAGATAGAGAAAAAGCAAAAGATATTCATGAAAAACATCAACAGCTTGTAAAATATTCTTTTGATTCAAGTTCCACCGGCTCAAAAAATTTGTCAATTGGTGATCTTGTTCTGAAATGGGATAAAGCACATGAAGAAAAAGGTAAGCATACCAAATTTCAGAAAATGTGGCTTGGACCATTTCAGATTTTTGAAAAGATAGGCTCATATACATTCATACTTCAAGATTTAATAGGAAAGAGAGAATCTCTTCCTGTAAATGGGCTTGTCTTAAATAAATTCTTTTCATAAGGAGGTAACCTCTTCTTACTTGTACATATTCCTTTTTCAATTTTTATTTATTTTTATAAATAAAGGTTGTTAATAGTCTTTAATTGACTTCTTACTATTAGAAATTTTTCTTGGAAGGAATGTTATAAATACTTATTTTATGTAAATAAGAATTTTCAAGGAAATGATTACAATTTTGGACGGTTTAAAATAAAATGTTAAACTTTGAAAATTTGTTCAAAACATTTGCATGATCTTTTGAAACCTTAAAGAAAATGTAAATCATTATAAGTTTATTAAGCAGAGAAATGTTATCTCTAAAAAGTAAAGACTTTTTCAAGCTTTAGCAAACAAAAACTCTAAAAATTGTCATCCATTTATTCTTAAGGATACAACTATTTCACCCCATCCATTTCGGTTGTGATTTTTTAGAATGTAATTCTAAGAAATTATATGACAAAATTTAGGAGATAAGAGGTCTCATCACGAGCCTACTTACCATGATCATAAGAAGTAATAAAACTGACATTACTAATACTGCATAACAAAACAGGGTAATGGCTTATAAAATTAAGACAAGGGGTCTCATCATGATCCAGCTTGTTCAGTTTAATTACAACTAGTGAATGGCATTGTTACTAGCTGGCTACCAAACCAGAACAATGGCTCTTAAATTAAGAAAAAATAAAGAAAATACAAAAACATGAGGTAATATGTCTTATGAATTTATTTTTAAAGAGTTATAATCTTAGTTGGATGGGATAATGGATGGTTAATGGTTAAAAGGTAACCCTGTCGAGACTATGAACGTTTGTTGGCAGCAGAGGAAATGCCTGTGACAATAGAGTATATTACAAAAGCTAAACTTGAAGAAATCCAATTACTTTATTATTATCAACCAATCAAAGCTTGAGATAACCCAAAAATGTTTTTATCTTTGAGGAATTAGAAAGAAATTGCAAGTGATTGTTATTCTTTTTCACAATTAGATTTTATTTGAATTATCCTAAGATAAGTTTTCATTATCTTTAGAAATTTTTACTTACTAGAAATATAGTGTTCATTTCATTTTTCAGAGATAATTGTTTCTTCCAGTGAATCGCCAATTGTTGTACTGTACAGCAACCCTCCCCATTTTTAAATTTTAGAATAAATCCTATTTAGAAATAGGTCCCATTTTTATCTTTCTTTCTAGATAGAAATAAAAGATTTAGAACAAATCCCAATCATTTTTTATTAGAAATAAAAGATTCATTGATAAAAGGATACATTGCATATTCTTATTTACAAAGTGTACAAACCTTTAAAAACTTTCCGATCCGATGAAAAACAAAGCTTTAAATCATATCGAAAATATTATATGAAGTCTTTATATTTAACAATGTTCGATATGAACAGTAATCGCAAATCGGAAAATTGGAGAATTCTTTAAATTTTATTTTCGCTTTGTAAAATTTCGATGCGATCGCGCTCAATCGCAATCGCATTTCGGATAAACTTTAAAGTGTTATGTTTCTTTTGCATACTTCCGATGCGATGTGATTCATTGCAATCGCATTTCGGAAGAATTAAAACAATATATTCATGTGGTTGAAAGACTCCGATGCGGCGGACCCCACTTCATCGCAATCGTATTATCGGGGAAGCTCTTAAACGTTTCATTTCATTTGAAAATCTTCGATGCGATCTTCGCAATCAGAATCTAGCATAAGTCTTATTTCATTTTCCTTTTAAACGAATCGTGATGCGAATACAACTTAAATACTCATATATTATTATTCGTCATGTTTCAAAGATTTAAAAGGTAATATACCTACACTTATTTCGAAATATGCCAAATCTCTGATTGTACGTTAATATTAATTCACAAATCAAACAAATAACAACGATTTTTTTTTTTATTGAATGCATGAGTGTGACTCCCTAGAGTGCATTTAAGTTTTAAACCACGGATATAATAAATACAAATCAGCGAATAATCCTTTTGTATAGCTATTTTCATTATTACTTCTTCACCTTGGTCGAAAGTTTTTCTTTGTTGTAGAACAATAGAACATCCAATTTTTACATTCGCAGAACAAGAGAAACACTGCCCGATACTGAAATGTCGAAGAGATTCAGGAAATCGAAAGCCACCATTGCTGCAAAAGCTCCTGTGATCACTATGCCGCCTAAAGAGAAACTAGCAAAGCTTAAGCTGGTTACAAATACCTCATGCCAGGGACTTGGTAAAATGACGTGGGAAAATGTATACAACTTACTAGAAAAGGAAAACCCTAGAGTTGTTGAAGCTAAGGCCACAGTTCCTGACGAAGCCGACTCAGACTCTGATTCTGAAAATCCTCTTGGTGCATTAGCAAACTCATTTTTGCACTGATTTGTAGCTCGAGAAAACATTTTCCCATATTATGATGTTATTAGATGGGTGATTGATAATGTGGCTATCAAAGACATAACTTTTGTTTCTGCATTTGGAGCAATCTTCGGGTCATTCAAACCAAAATTCATCAAAGCGATGTACCACCTTCCAGACCCACAGAAGATTTATAACAAAGATTTTATCAAATAATTTACTGCGAATAACGAAAATCAGTTAGAACCAATTAGAGAATGGAGAAGGGCTCCTGAAAAGCACAGACACAAGGCATCAAGTATGTACTCCGTGGAGTCTCTTTTGCCTCCATACTATTATGCTACAGCAATGATGTGTAGATTGTTTGAAAATGATAATTCGGCTAGGTTTTCCATTCAAATGGTCCCATTAATACACTCTGCTATTAATTCTGAGATAATGGATTGGGCTGTCATTCTGTCTGATAAGATAGCCAATAGAATTCTTGAGTACAGGAAAGACAAAAATTCAGGAAATTTCACTCCTTTTTATTTTTGTGCTTATATCCTAGATGCCCTTTGTTTCAATTTGGAATTCCCCTTATTAGGATGGAAATGGACTTCTAAAGAACCTGTTTCAATTCATATATATCACAAGTTCTTATGGAAGGAGCATTTCAGAAGTCATGTTTACAGAGTCTGTCGTGGTTTTCTTATTCCGATTTACCAAATCATTTTTGGTGGATTCCCTCCTAGACTTTCCGACAAAGCTAGAGTTGATTTGTCCTCTATTAGAGATTGGTTCGGAGAGGAAAAGTTCACATATGTCAAAGTTTTTGGAAGTATTGTAGAACCACACATCCTTCCTTTGTATGTTCCAGACAAACTGTTAGCACAAGAAATTTCTTATCAGCTGACAATAGAAGGCATGTCTAGAACTTTGAAGAACAGCAAGAAGCTTATGTGGCCTATTTTTCCTTTTAACTATGGTGACTATACTCTCAGCAATTTTTTCCATGTTGAAAAAGAAGTTGTTAAGTTAACCGATCTCAAGCTTTCAACAATCCCAAGAAGGCAATATGATCCTAGGAAGGTGGCATATGATTTTACTACTTCTGTTTCAATTTCTCGGTTCGAACATGAACCAGATATGTTTGATTATTTATTTGTTTCTGTACATAAAATGTCCCAAGTTTTTTATTTGGCCAAGTCCACACTTTAGGCCAAAGAAATGAATATTTTTTTGTTATTTAGAAGTTAGAGGTTACTCAAAGTTCCTCTGGATCAGTTGAGAGTTTATACACAAGAATATGAAGCACAACAGAAAGAAACAGGGAATACATCTGGCAAAGAAGTGACAGGAACTAATCCTGTTATACAAAAGAAAGATATTAGCAGCAAATTTATTACTGAAAATATAGAAACAACTGCTAAGATTGATGTACAGCAGTCTTTGGCCCAGGCAAAAAAAGAAAGCACGGGTACTGATGCCAATGTGCATATTGAAAAGGGAGGCACGGATAGTAAGAATACTGAACAGGCACCAAAAGGTGATATAAACAATAGTTCAAATTCTCAACTTGGAGGAGAAGAAGCTACTAAACTTATTGTTTCTCCTCATTTGCTAAGCCAATATGAACAATTTGCACAGCAAATAGGCCAACAGAACACTCCCCAAGTTGATGATCCGAAAGACCAGGATATAGAAATCATCCCTGAAAATCCCACAAGTGAGATCATGTTGAAGATAGAAGAAATCCCTCCTTTGGATATATTTTACAGTCCTAAACATAGGGTTTTTGTGAGAAAACAGAGGAAAAGGAGGAAAACTGGTCAAGATGCAGTTTTGACATCACAAGTGGAATTCATGAATATTGTTTATAAAAATGCTGAGGTGAATCCATCTGAGGATATCACCAAATTATCCCAGTATGCAGGTGCCTATAGTGCTGCTACTATAGACAAAGCCTCTGAAGTTACACAGTTAATGAAGCAAAAAGATGTGCAAATAGCCATGTTAGAAGAACAGGTTACAGAGAACCAACAGAAAATCATGCAGTTAGAACAGCGATTGCAGGATGGAGAGCTCAAATCTAAAAAATTAGAAGAGCAGTTGGCTGTTGAAAAGGAAAAGATCGATCAGCAGACTTTAGAAAAGCAACAGCAGCTAAATCAAGAAATAGAAAAATTACAGGCTCTTCTACAAAATGAGCAGACTTCAAATACTGAGCAAGAGAAGATGTTTCAATCTAAATTAGACAAGTTTAACAATTATCCCAGTTTGGATCAATTCAAAAATGAAGCCTTGGAGACAAACAAGTTATTGTCTCAACAATTAAATGAATTTTGTTTAAAAATTGCAGAAGCAGAATCCCTATGTGAATTAACATCTTCCTTGGTAGATGGAGTCACTCTCAAAATTGAATTTGATGAAGCTGACGAAAAGATCTCTGAATTTCTTTTATGGCAAGACTCAGAATTAGGAAGAAAAGAAAATCTTCCCAAGATTATGGACAGACATAAAGAAATTATTTTTGCAGAATGGGAACAACGTTTGATCAAAGCAGAAAGAGCTACATCTAAAGCTAAAAGCATAATGAACAATGTAACACATCTGGTGAATGATAACCTATATGCAATCAATTTAATTGCAGATTGTACTCCCGGCCAATTACCTAGGATAAAAGAAACTGATCATAGATGGAAACAAGAGATAATTAATAAAAATCAGCAAATTGGCCAACTACAAGGAATATCATGGGCTACAATGTGGACTTATCTTATCAAGCCACATAGTCAAAAAACATCAATAAAATTTCTTTCGAATGCCATCGATTGCATCATTCCCGAATTCTCTGATGCCACATATACAGGGCGGTTGCACTCAAAGCTTAGTCATCCTGAAGAAGTGAAAGAAATGCTCAAAATCTGCCATCTGGGCACATCAAACACAGCAGATAATCAATGAGTCAGTTTTCCTCAAGATCGCATTTATGTTCTAGATTTTTTTATTTAGATAGATTGTAGGAATAGTTTTAGTTATTTTGTTAAGTACCTATTTAAACCACTTTCATGCATTTAGAAAGGGGTCCTGATTTTGTAATATTTTGACTTGGAGATTACATTTCTGTACTCCATTGACTCCTATATTTTTATAAAGGATCACATCTGGTGATTCTGTGCGAAATTTCCTCTAAGAATTGCATTTTTGTATCTTGGAGTTGATTTTACATTGAAGTTGTTGGATTTGGATATTGGATTGCATTGGAGAGTAGCAAGATGGATATGGTATTTCTATCTATTCACTGTTATTTTTCTTATGTTATGTGATATTCTCTTTTAAAATTGCTATCGTTTATGTGTATTTGCTTTACAATATTTCTTTATACATATCATTTCTAAGTGTATGGAAATATTTATCTTTTACAATATATGTAAACGATATATGATGATGAATGCAGTATTTTATTATAACTCAGTTTAATTTCTTAAACAGAGTTATCTTTATTTGTTACTGTATATTTCAATTAAGCTATAATACATTTTCATGGTTATTATTTAATTGAAACCATTTAAAGTTGTATTCACATTTGATGCCCGGGTTAGTTTTAGAATTATCTTATTAGTTTTAAGTTAGTTCAAATAGTTTTATTTCATTCATTTAGTCCCATTTTCCCTTCATTCAATCATTCCATTACCAACCGGCTGGTTTGAGAGAGGGTCGGAAACCCCGGCAAGAGGCCGGCAGCTGTAATTGCGTAAAAATTACGTAAAAATGCCTCGAAAGGAGGTCGCAGTTCCCGACCCGATCCGAGCTGAGGTCGCAGTGAAACATGCCAAAAGGTAATTCTGTGTCGCAGTGTTTTGGGGATTTAGGTGCGATCTCCGTTCTCGCCGGGCTTTGGCTGCGCATTTTCAAAAATCGTCATTCTCAAAGTAATGGTGTCGCTTAATTGCCGAATAGGGCCGTAAAATGTCGGTTAGAAATTTTAAGTTTTTAGGGTTTTATGTGAGAAAATGACATGAAAAGAGAAAAACTAAGCAGCTGAAAAGAAGCCCTAGGGCCTGAAGTAGCTGGATATGCAGGAATATGAAAAACGACAGCGGTCGTAATTTAAAACCCGTGTGGAGTCGCCATTTGTTAGTATGAATTCTTTGTCGAAGCGTACGAAAAAGAACCACTTTAGCTACGCATAACTAATAGCCCTAATAACAATAATGGCTGCAAAACATCTTCAGATCTGCAATTAGTAGTTAAAGTGCTGCAACAAACAGATCTATAAATGGAGAGATATTAAGCAGTAAAGTAAAGAGTTTGCTCCATGCATCCAACAGACAAGACAAGAACACGATTTTTGAATGAATTTTTATATTACAGGGCACCCGGGAGGAAACAAGAAGGTGTATCCAGATCTCCTCAATGGGATGGGTTCTTTGTAGTCCTCAGCACTTCAGATCTAAGCTTTCTCTCTCTTGTAGATGTAGAAAACCCAATGTAGAAGGTAGAGCTCAATGAGAGCAACAATGGCAGAAAATGAGACCGAGTGTATAGATCCAGAGTGATCTAGTATGCAACAAAAGGTGAAGAATGATGGGGAAAACCCTCCTATTTATAACAAAATATTGGTTCCTTCTAGATCTTGGTGCATGATTAAAATAATGTTAATCACATCTAGATCCACCTCTATGGAATATTTTATTATTATTTGTTGGAGGGAAAGGGTGTTTGACTTGGGTCAAATCCCTTGATTAGTGAAAATAAATAAATAAATGATTTATTTATCTTTTTAAGGAAGTGGTTGGGATATAATCAAATAAATAATGATTTATTTGATTAATGGTGGTTGATTTGGTCATATTTAACAAGGAATATTATTTAAATAATTATTCCTAGAAAATAATAAGATAACTATGGGTTTATCTCATTAATTTCTTTGTTTTTGGGTTAAACATGACTCGGAATAATAATTAAATTATGGTTTAATTAATTATTCCTTTTGGGGTTTCCTAATTAACATAGTGAAAGCAGTTTTACTTGGGGTAAAACTGGTCTTACATGGTGTACTTGGGTCCATCTAATGATGAAAAGTTAGATGACCAAAAAATGGTGTAACACCAGCACATTCGTCTCTACTATGGACATCATAAGACACTTCCCCAATTATACATAGAGGACCATGGTTCCCAAGGGTTAAAAAGAAACTCTGTAGAGGCTATGGATGCCTACGGGCAACAGAAGCTCTGCTAATGGTATTGAAGCTTTATTTTACATCAATAACTATTATAATACCCTCTTCTTGTAAAATTTTCTACGGAGAGATTATGATCCTAACATACATTGAAACTTTATGCATGAATATTTTTTTAATCAATCATAACAGTTTAAGTGGAATAACGACACTAAATTATTATTGTGCATGCTGTCCCTTTTTCTTTATCATATCACATCACGACAGCCTATAATTTATTCATAATTCTCGGTACAAGCCTTGATTTCACCACTCCCATATCATTTATGATCCTGTCATTAATAAGTGTACCTTGCCAATCCATTACCCCTGTACTTCGCTGCCAACGCCTTACCCTTTCATTTATTCGGTCGTAGGCGACCTATCAATTCGAAGGGGGGCGGGGACCTCCAGTGTACTTATGAATGCACTGTCATTTTATCATTGGATTTTGCAGAATGATATGACACTCCACGATCACAGAGCATGTGGTATGATAATAGCCCTCAATAACAGTATTTATATTTATTTGTTGTTCCATCACTCAGCTCTGTTCGTCGCTATTTTTTTCCTACTACACTTATCGTTTGCAGAATTCTGGCACGATGGGAGGAAGAGCAATACGCAGAGAACCGCTAATACTGGTTGTTTCTAATGCAGCTAGGGAAATTTTAGCTCAAGCCGGGTGGATAACATACTTTACGTTATTTCAACCACCCAATGAGGAAATTGCCATTGAGTTCTTACGAAATCTGCATAATGGAAAATCTATGGTAAGGGGCAGGAAAATCACTATATCAGACGCAGTGATAGCAGAAGTATCTGGTTTACCGACAGAAGGACCTATGTGGGCCGATAAGCGATTGAAGCTGCAGGAAACTATTGAGGTTTTCAGAGATGAAGGACAGGAGCTGGTCAAAATGGGCAAAGGCGTTCGGCCATATTCTCTTGGAGAACCATGGGGAGAACTAGAAAGAATTGTCCAGAACTACATTACATGCAATGGATGAAAAGACGTGGTAAGGTCGCGTCAACATAAACTCTTAGCCATTATAAAATGAAAATTCTCTATTAATTTACCTACATTATTGAACTCTTTAATGCATGACACTGTCGAGAGGCTAAGACGGTCCCAACACATAGAAGTTGTAGTAAGCCACCACTATCTGATCAAGCTAATAGTCAGTTATAACCCTGTCCAACAGCAATCAAGCTGGGGTGACCTAATATTCGCTCTCGAGGGTGGTTCATACCTACCTGCACTTAACCTGGCTCAGAAAAGGAAGAAGACTACCCTTTCAAGGAACATACCTCACAAGCGTAGATGATCCACAAGGTTGAGGTCAAGATTAGGAGTGGCCGAAAATCCTCAAGGCAGTACCATTCAACCTCTAGAATTATCTAGCCCAGTAAGTGAACAAAACTTGTAACTGGAGTTAGAAGGCCAAGATAACCGTGAATCAGACCATGAGGAAGAAACAGGGCATTCTGGGGATGAACAAAGAAACAAATTGGGACTTCCCTCAACACCGAGCATGCATCCCCAAGGTGTTTTGTTTCACGATTTCGAATTGGCCTAGGTCTTGGCCAACATGAACAATTAGATGTAGCTTGAAAGCCCGCTCAATCTTAACTTAGGAGCAGCCCAATCTTCCGAAAATGTTGGTGATACCAAGAGTCTATCTCCCTTAAAAGATGAAAGCCATGAAGTAGAAACCAATGTAAAGGCCATTCGGGAAATAATGCACCAATTCGGTGACACACTTATAGTATAAAATAGCCAGGTAGGCTTAGGCGCAGAAAACATAGGCCAAGGAGAAGAAGTAGAGACAGAGATGCTTCGGGAAGCTGATATTCAATCAGGAGACACAGTCCTCTTATAATAGACCCAAGATGAGCAACCAGGCCCTTTAGAGGAAGAAACTATTAATGAGACTATCAGCAGAATAGTTGCTCCTCTGAAAAAATATAGAGCCAAAGTGAAAAATCTTAGGAAAGAACAACAAAAGCTGTGAAAAATAGTAAAAGGGCTCAGAATAAAAATAAAGGAAATCACAACGAGAAAGGTCCCAGACAAAAACCCAAAGACAGCAAATGCAGCTGTACAAACAGAATCACATGAAGGGAGGGCTATAGGGACTCAAACCGAGCCCATACCCACTCAACTAGGAGACACAGTCCTCTTAGAATAGACCCAAGATAAGCAACCAGGCCCTTTAGAGGAAGAAACTATTAATGAGACTATCAGCAGAATAGTTTCTCCTCCGAAAAAATATAGAGCCAAAGTGAAAAAGCTTAGGAAAGAACAAGAGAAGCTGTGAAAAATAGTAAAAAGGCTCAGAATAAAAATAAAGAAAATCACAATGAGAAAGGTCCCAGACAAAACCCCAAAGACAGAAAATGCAGCTGTACAAACAAAATCACATGAAGGGAGGGCTACAGGGACTCAAACCGAACCCATACCCACTCAACCATTCATCATTAAAGAAGAACAACATGCAATTCTCATAGATATAGCTACTCAGACAAAGGATGTGCCCTCTCACAGCACGGATACTCAAACATAGGCTTGGACCTCCCATGATAAAGAGACTCAGACAAGCATACAAGCTAAAGACATCATGACACACAATGACCCCATTATTCAGAATCTTCATAAAGAATTAGCATAGGCTCGGCTTGCATTAGAACAACTTGAACAAGAAACTGTTCCCCAGCAAAGATATCAAGAATTGCAGAGGAAGCTTTAGGAAATGAATGTGACAGAGAGCGAGACCTTCGATAGATACAGAAAAGAAGAGAAAATAGAGAGAATCAAGCTCAGATTAGATAGGGCCATAGCTCGGATAGACACCACCTGCTCATTATATACAGACGTCTTGGCATGTAGGGCTCCCGCCACTAACTACGCCTTGTTTTTGTTAGAACGATACTTGTTGTTGAAAATTAAATTCGTGAGAGCTGGAAAACCAATTCAATTAAAGACAGTTGAAGATTTTATAAATTTTTGCAAACATCATGGTGTAAAGGTTCAACAGTTTCTTTGTGAGTTTTACTTGCATAATTTTGTATTAGCGGATGAGGTGGAAAAGAACCCAAACCATTTTGTGGGAGATTTTCAATTACAAGCCTTTATCTCGTTTGTAGTTAATCAACTTAAATGGTTCAAATCTCATAACGCCTTCCAAATACAATAGCATGGGTTGGATATTTGGGTAAGAAGTGAACCCAAGCACCCTTTGCAAATGCTTGCCAACCATAAGAGTCTGATGAAAAGGGAAGAGGTGATTAAAATTTTAGGGCCTATTCATAAAGAGATTGTACAAAGTAGAGTATCATATTTTCAATCCATTCAAAAAAGATCTCTGGCTGCGTCCAAGCTTAGGTTGACGGTCTCTACTAGTAGTGTGCAGGACAGGGAATCATTTAACTATAGAAATTTTAAAGCAACTGCAGCCCGTTTTGTCATATATAGCAACCTCATTTTAAGAGAAGGTCCCTATTGGTTAGGATGTCGATTTTGTAGCCCCATCATTTGGTATCCTCCTGAAGGATACAGGGCCATCTATGAATTGCCTGAAGGAAAGGAAGGGTTTGCTTTTGCACTCTTAGCTCAACATCATGGTTTCAGACCAATTTTTGATGCCCCTTCTCTAGCCTACTCTTTAACTGCATTCCATCAGAGTTAATTTCTTTTCATGAGGACATGTAACAGGGTAAGTAGGGGAGTATGTTGAGTTATGAAATGGGTATGTATTTACTATTAAGTTCATCATCGTTTTCCTTGATTCTTATCTTTTTCATATCCTAATGCGCTAATATATTGAGGAATTATGGTAAGAAATGAAGGAACTATTTACAGTTACGATTCAGCTAACTTTTACCCTTATTTATGCAGGAAAGCGACAAAAGGAACGATTGTTGTTCCCTGACGTTGGGACAATAGAATCTGACAAGAAAAAGAAGGAAAGCATCGGTTGTAGACAAGGCTAAGAACAAATTAGAGGGATCAACGTGGAATAGAAAAGATGTCTTAAGTTAGAAATCAGTTGCGAATCCCTTAGGATCGGGAGATCTTGAGGGATCGCATTTACTATTTACTTTTTACCCCTTTCTGATTATAAAAGAAAGTGATTGTGGGAAGAAAGATGAGGAATCTCTCTTATTTTTCAAGTTGTAAGTTTAATTAAAGACTTGCGTTGTTGAAGAATGTGATTATATTATAATGCTACTCAAGTTCAATGATTAATATATAATTGAAGTTGCTATTCCCTCGCATTATCTGAAGTAACTTAGCAGTGCTCGCTGGTGGCTAAGGGCCTGGCCTCTCATGAAGTTAACTGCTTCCTTATGTTATATTCTTGATTCTTTAGAGTTTGGTTTGTGTGATAATCTATTGTTTCCGTGAGTTTATTTTATTAGCTGTTCAGTACTTTCTTGTATCGAAGCAGTGTATGTTCTATTCATAATCTACATCGCTATCAATTGATTTGAGTCTTGATCATTACAGCATGAATTATTTAGATAGTGCATTGTATTGATTTAATCATCTGTAAGAGTTTGATTATTGCTATTAGACTCTCAGAAGTGATATTATTCTTATCTTGATTGCTTTATAGATATTTAGTATAGTTTAGATTGAATCAGCTAAGTAGAGGTGAGTTATTATTACTGTGCTCTTGGCTGATGATATTGTTACTTGAATTGTTGTAAGATTTGATTTCAGTAGAGTATTGAACTTTGATATTCCCTTTAATAATTGCAATTGGAGTTTATTATATGCTTCCATTTATTCTTGTGTCAAGATCTATGCTACAATTTAGGAAACATTACTCTCTGAATTAATAGCAGCCACATACTGTGTACACTCTTGAAATAAGAGGACTTGCCGGGATTGATGATTAATGTGGGATAATTAAGAGTTTTAAAAGAAACCTTTTATCAGCCAACACGTTCCTTGGGAACCTCTGTTTCGAATGCACGCAAAAATTCCTTAATGTCACCCGAGTCCCTAAGGTAGGGCAGGTCTCTTACCTTGGTGGAGATGCAACGGAATCTCCTTGTGACCCGAAGACATCGTAGCGCCGAAACCTCATGCAACTGGCCTTGCCAATTTTCTAGTTCCCCATTCGAGTTGGAAAATAATTCACTATCTTTTTCCCAGCAGAGCACTCCTTCTGCCATGGGGTTAATATAGTCTTCATCTTGCATCGTCAACTTATAATGTGATCCACTTCCTCCTCATCGCATGCTGGCTCTGTATACCACGCACCTTCCGCAGGATCCAGTGGTACTATTACGCACGTATCGTTATTTTCAAACACCATGCTGTGCTTTTTGAGATTGATAACACCCCCCATATTTATAGCCCAGTCCAGTCCTAAGAGTGCAGGGTAGGGATACGCGTCTTCCACAATTTTGATTACCTCGAATTCAGCTTGGACCTTTACTCCTGCAATATCCACCATGAATTTCGGCAGCCTTCCCAGAGGGATGATCTTTTGGTGATTTTCCATGCGCAGCTAGATGGTGGACCACTCCAATTTAGGTTCTCCCATTCGCTGCCACATTTGCTTAGGTAACACGTTCGCATCTAATCTGAGGTCCAAAATAACTTGATCCATCTCGTAGTCACCAATCTACGTAGTCAGCCACATTTCCCTATCGGTGCGTTTTCTATACCTACATAGTTTGTGTACATATTTGGTCCCAGATGTCAGATCGGGGCACACTGTGTAGCTATTCATTAATGCCTGAAGGTTTTCTACAGCCTTTGGGTTACGCAACATCTTTAGACATGCCTGTAGAAAGGGCTCAACCCCCTCATCTATCTTGGCGTGTGTTGGTACCTGCGCAGTAGCTGCTATTCTCTGAGCGATGTCCTGGTTAGCTGGGGCCATGGTCTCTTGTCCCCTCCTTATGTTCAAACCTTATTTTTTTTATCCTTGTGTGACCATCCCACTACGTGTTATGACTTTCACACTTGGGTCTATGTTCCTTAGCTCGACTTTAACTCTCTGTACGTTTTGCCTAGTGTTGGGCTGCTTTTCCTGCATTTTTTCTATTAATATTAGGAAATCTTCAACCACATGGTCCAGCTGCCTGCAATATTTGCAGGATTTCCTACTGGGATTTGAACAGTCCCTTGCAAAATGCCCTATTTCTCCGAAGTTATAATAGATTAGTTGTCCCCGCCCTCGACCTGCGCTTCCCCCCTGACCTCCCCTACCCCTTGCTGGCAAGCCAGAAAAGTTCGCAGGAGATCTTGGTGATGCAAGATTTGATTGTACCCTATACAAGTTTCCCTGATCCATCATTAAGTCATAAGTGCGACAGTTCTACTCATCGTGTCCTATCGATCGACAGAACCTACAACATTGCTGCTTTAGTTCTAGTACATACACACCCAGCCGAGGGAAATGGTTCGTATCATGTAGCCCTGCTACATGGAAATCATCGCACCATAGCGCAGGTCTGCTCGATCCTGGGTGTGATAGGATGGGTCCCCCACTTACTCCCAGGCGGATCGGACTAGGTCCTCCTGCCTGCATGTAATCTGCTAATAGTAGGCACTGATCCTTCATATGGCCAAATACCCGACATCGTATGCACCACAGATTTGCGCTGGCTCCTTTTCCTCGTTCCTTTCGCATATTCTGAATTTCCATATGCACAGCTCCGAGTTGCTCCTGAATTTTCTATACTCCCAACGACGTATCTTCTCTCGGTGCAACTTCTAATTTCATAGAAACTTCCACAACTTTTTCCTGCGATTCAAAGGTTTGGTGACTCATTGGAATACGCAAGTGGGGAAACAACATAGTGATGAACCACTCCATATGTTTTCTATCGTCATACTCAAATCCACCTTCCCTGATCGCTTTCTTCAATCGTTGATCAGCCTCCCATACAGATTCAGACGCACCTTGCTTGAAGTCCTTCACTTCTGCTACCAACTGAGAATAGGATTTTGGCTTTCATAATTGTTGCTTTAGAGCATCCTTAACATCTTGAACAGACGCACTCCCGTTCTGAGAGACGTATTGCATATACCAGTCAAGTGCTCTATCTTCGAATACCAGAGACAATTGCACCCTTTTCACCATGTAGCTTGTCACATTTTGCGCAGTCCATACAGAATCTGCAACAAACCAAAATCTATCCATATCCTCATCCTACCCCCTTGAATGTAGGTAGCTTCAGATGTGCGGCCATATCACTGTCCGATGGAAGTGGAGGTATGGGCGATTTCTTACCTTTATGTAGCCTGGACGGCAGTGTAGCCGGGGCATTTCTGTGTAGAGGGTTATAGGTAGATTTTTCCCCCTCAAGGTTGGTCTGGTAGTATTTAACACTGCGTGTCGTGCTCCCGTCTAGATCCGAAGTCGTTTAGTCGGTATGACTACACAAAATGATCTTTTCACACAGTAATATCTTAATCAGCAACGGTAATGTTTTCAGAAATTTTCCTCGAAACCCTTTAAAGAATCGTCGCTCGGCCTTAGAGTAGGAGACAAAATGATCATTGGAAAATTTTATCACAAATCCTCCTAGCACACTATCCACCCAGTGATCTGTCGTGCGCGTGATAGTATTATCAGTCCTTTCCAGCTGCTGGATCAGCTCTGGGGTCCACTGAGTGACTCGTTCGTCCTTCCAATACTTCTGGAATTCTACAAGCCTAGCCAGCCACTCCTGAAGCTCAATCGAAAATGTTACAAAGAATATTTTGTAGCTTGCTGTAAGAATGTACCTATTTTTCCACCTTTCTGCCCTTAACGTCTCCTTGCGATTTTATTTTACCGCAAATTCCTGGATCTGCTTTTTGAACCACTCCTCAATTTCCTTCCTTTTAGGCTTCCAATAATCTCTTGTCATTACCCAATCCCTTTCTCAAAATGCTCCAGGTCCTAGCAACGGAACCATTTGTTGGCTCGAGGGGTCCTGAACTAGGTTTGGAGTTCAAGGTTTGCCAACAAACCCCTATACTAATAGCCCTTTCGGCAGTGACCTACTTGCGCAAGTCAAAGTCTCACCTGAAGTAGTATGGGTGCGTGTTGGAACCAAGTTTCTGTACCTTAAGAAAGGATAGGTAAGGCAAGCAGAGCTGCGTCTTGCCTCGAGATGTCCAGATCTCTCTAAGCAGGACTTATGGGCCTCTTTCCGCATCCACGTGCGCAAGGTTAATTGTACTATGGTGCTCAATAATCATATACTTCAAGATAGTAACTCAACATTGCATAAATAGAATAGAACAGATCTAGATGTAGTAAAACACTTACACAAAACTTTTGTAGCGGAATATAGAATACGCATAAGATAGTAATTACCAATGATTCGCATAAATAGTACACATAGATTCAATTCCCAAACAGCCTTTCATATTCATTAATTCATCAAATTCGTCTTGCAATACCCATTCCATATTACGCACACAGCAGCAAGGTCCGCACACAGTAAGACTCTGGATCTCCACGCACACAGCCAGCAGGAGATCTTCCCCAAAAACCCAAACAGACTTACTAAACCACAATTTGCATCAATAGCTCCTCATTGCTTACTTAAAATTCAAAACGTTCCTCTATTTATAACCATCTAGCCTAATCTTTCCTATAATCCTCAAACTGTGGTTTTCGAACCCCAAGTTTACCCTTTGACCCATTACAATGCTTTCAGGGCTTTGACCCACCCCAAAACCCCTGTGCTAGACTAAATATAATAAAAAATATACAAAATTGGACCAATTTCGTAGCTCGTAGGAGACCCTGTTCCAACATAGGACATATAAGGACTTGTTTTCTTTTGATTCAAAAAGAGTTCAGTGCATTGGTTTAATAAAATATGCTTTTGTTGGTCTTACACAAGTCCCTGCCAAGATAGCGGTAATGGACATTGTGGTAGCAAACATTCCACCTAAGTTTTTCATGTTGTTATCAAGGTCATGGGCAGTGAAGATCAAAGGCACCATGCTGATGGACCTAACTTATGCCACCATTCCTATTTTTGGTGAGCAAAGAAGACTATACAGAGAAACAATAATGGCTTATATGGTAAGTAGTAAGGACAAACCTCATAATTTTCCAATATATGATGTTAATACTGAATTAGGATCTGCGATACTTTTCAATGAATTGATTGATGAAGCAGAAGATGAAAAGAAAGCAGAAAATTAGTAAACTGAAAATCAGCCAATAGAAAATCAGCAAATCAGTGAAGAGAAGGCAGAAGGTTGGTGGTTGTTACACTTTGATGGATCAACAGGGAGAGATGGGGCTGGAGCAGGAATTTGGATCACAACTCCAGAGGATGAAAGTAATTTCTTTTCTTACAAACTGAACTTTGATTGTACAAATAAGATGGCTGACTATGAATCTCTACTTTTGAGTTTATAAATTTTGAAAAGAATGGGTGCCCAAAAGATTTTTTTTTGTGGAGATTATGAATTAGTTATTAAAGGGTGTATATCAAACTAAGGATGTGAGAATGAGGCAATACAGAAATTTGATCATGGATATGTTAGAGAATTTTCAAGAATATTCATTTATTGTGAATACTAGGGACCTGTTGGTCACTTTAATTGCTTTTTAATTTAAACAATCAAGTGCTACATAAATTGTCAACCCAGGGAAGTTTGTTTATTTCAAAGGAAATCACACACTATATATGCTCAATCTCAAAAGCAATGAAAAGTTGTAGTAAAAATTACACTAATCACACCTTGCTTCAAAAAAAATGAAGTTTTACTTTGAGTTACAGCGAAAGCAATCTTTCTATTGCAGACAATTATCAGAAGAATCCTAGATTACATTAAGAAAGCAATAATCTAGGAAAAGAAACCAATCTGCAGAAGAAAAGACCAATTGTGCTATAATAGAGAACATGACCCTATTCCCCAAGTAGGAATCTTCAACACCTATTTTTGACTACCACGCTTTCACAAACTCATTCTGTAAACAAAATTACCAATTGAAATAATTAACGATTACCTAGAAATGAATTATATGAAAACAATGCAACAATCAATAGAAACAGAGTTCAACAATAGATAATAGAGTTCCAATAATGCATAAATGATTTCAGCAAAACAGAGATTTAACAAGGCGTAAATAAAAAATAACAATTAACACACTACGGAAATTAATGGGTGAATCTTGTGAGGAAGGTGGGCCCTTTCCTTCTCACAAGATTCTCCAGAAAAATGAATTAAGAAGAAATGCTCAGAACAATATTTTATTCATCTGTCAAATGTAACATATTACAAAACGATTCACGTTCCTTCTCTGTAATTCCTCTCTTGCTAAACCTCCCATAATCTGTAATGTTCTCTAATGCTGATGTCTCCTCTATTTAAAGAGGAGACATCTATTACACTTTTGATTACATCATACAAATCCTATTCTTAACCTGATCTGATCTTCTATACTGGAGTAGGATATTTTGTTCTTCCATAGAAAAGATGTTTTTACAATGGTTAGGATGGTGCTAGCTTCGAGGTGAAGTTGTTACATCCAGTGTAATAGCTCCCTTAATTATCCTTTATTGTCGCTGTCGTACCTGAAATATTGTTTCAGCATCGCAAATCACGGACTGTTTCAGCAACAGGATTTGCGTACTATTGACTATTTTAGCAACGCAGTCTTTAGATAGCAATGATGAATTAACTGCAGTCTTCAAACTGTTTTAGCAACTATATATTTCCGATTAATGGCTAAAAATGAAAGTAATGTAAAATTACATGTAAAACAAGTTAAACATATAGTAAAGAGAAGAAACGTTATATACCTTTGCAAGAATAGATTAAAGTGATGATATAGGCTTTAAATACGAACTGGAAAAGGATGGGATGAAGGCAAAATATATGAGAAAAAAGGTACATTACAGGGTCCTAACATCCCCCCCAACTAAAAAGGTTGCATGTCCTCACGCAACTTCAATTTGAATCAAAATCCGGATACTGGCTCTTGACGTGCAAGTTACTTATGCCGTAGCTATAGAAGGTACTGTTTGTTGAAGCTCTGAACCCTTGCACATTTCTCAGCTTTTTCCAAGCTGCTGCTTCATCCTTTTTGGCCAACCTATGATGAGCATGATATTCCTCTGTTGGCATCCACAGAATAGGAAAATGAAAATGATACCCTATCCATTTTTCAGCACATTCCTGAACACACTTGATGTAGTCTGGTACCCTAGAGATTGTTATTTCAAGATTAGTATGACTAAAAGGATTATACTCCTGCTTTTCCTTAGAATATTTTTGCCAAAACATGTTATTTTCTTTTAAGGCAGTAGTTTCTTTGGCCTTAATAAAGTGTTGGTAGTCCTGGAGTACTGTTGTTTGTAGTTGCCGCATGTGTTGAATCATCCCTAGTTCCTTCAAAAATTGATAGTATTCTGCAACAAAGTGGGCAGGATTCTGTGGTTCTGGACGTATCCAGAGGAGACGGTTATCTTCAATATGCCTGGCCGCTAGAAAAGCGGTCTGCCACGCAATCTAGTTGGAAAGGAAGGAGGCAAATGCCTGAATCTAGATGTCACCAACAAGAATATTAAGATTACGACTTCTGTCCTCAGGAATGGCTTCATTATGAAGGTATAATTCACATAGTAACTGTTGGTCACTAGTAGAGGCCTCTGCAAAAGTTTGCACAAAATTTTCAGATTTAAACACCTTATGGGATCTTCCATCTTTGATTGCTTTTATCTGAAAGAATGCAAGGCGTTCTGCAAGGAAAAGAGAGTAATTCAAAGATGGTTTTCTGGAAGCCAATATTTTTTGTACCAAATCAAACATCAGGAGCAATTTGATTTTTAACTCTTTATTCTGCTTCTTGTGAGCACGTGATTGTTGGAGTGTTTACTCCAAAGCCTCCCAATTTGAGTATATGTGGTTCTGCCAAAGTGATTGAAGCTCCTGCAAGATTTTTTCTTGCGAAATGGTATACTCTTTCCTCCACTTGTTCATTATTTTCAGCTCATCCCATGGTTCAGTTTGTGTTTCAGCATTGCAAGTGGTAGGATGAGGTATAATCTAAGTAGAAGAAACAGGAGTTTCAGATTTAATAGCTACAGTAGGGCAGGATACTTGCAAATTAGGCTCTTTTTCTAGAATTTTTGAAGGCCCTACTAGTTCTTCTGTAACAGTAGGGCATTTCTCTTTGACTACAGAAGACGTAGATGCTCCTGGCATTGGGACTTGAACTACTTTATAGCCCGCTTAATGAAAAATATTCCCACATTGGCTGCACATGTATTCTTTATACTAATCATTTTCTTTTTCTTTCTCTGCCATGGATGTTGCGTGAGATAAGGTATACAAATTAAGCTCCTTGTCATAGGCTTCCCTTGCCATTACCAATTCTTTCTTGTAGGCTTCCAGTTCTAATTTTAAAAAATCATTTTATTGTAAGAGGGAAGCCAGGGTGACTGGACTTTGTGTAAAAGTCACAGTTTCAGTAACTGGTTCTTGTGTAGCAGTTACTGAATGAGTAGCTGGTTCTTGTGTAACAGCTACATGATGTGCAGCATCTTGGGCATCTATTTCTTGTTCATCAGCAGATGGTTCTTGTGTTTCAGTTGTAGCTGGTTCTTGTGTGGAAACTATAGCTGGTTCTTGTGTGACAGCTACTGAATGAGTAGTTGGTTCTTGTGTGACAGCTACTTGTTCTGAAGAAAATGATGTCACAATACCCTGGGCATCTGGTTCTTGTGTTTCAGTGCCCCTAGGTGAGACAGGTAAAGATTCCGGGATTTGGGGTTGTCGTGGTGTATGGGATTTTAAAAGAATAGATTGAGAATGTAGGGTAGTGGCAATGGTGGCTTTTTCAATTGATGCCCTCATCCATATTTTTCATAGAAAGGCGGTCGTGGTTCACCTTTCCCTTTTTCGAATAGAGGAGGAAGGGTTATCTGATTTAGAATCATCACTAGAGATATGAACAGTAGGATCAGATGTTTCTGCTCAATTATGAGATGGACTTGGTATGGTAGGAGAGTTAATTGGATCAATTGGTTCTGTGGGTGGAATTTCTGGAGGGTTAGGGGTGTTCTGTGGTTGTTGTTCTTGGGGATTTTTAGCAATTTCCTGAGGATTTTTAGCAGCTTGCTGAGGGTCTATGGGTATATTGCTTAAGGGAAGTTTTTGTTGAGAAAAACCTTTTTGGATTAGTAACTGGACGAGACGGTGATGGGTGAGGGAAAGGAGGGGGAATTTTACCCATGTACAATAATACGACATATTTCTAAGACATCCCAGTAAATAATAAGGAATATTCAACAGTCTACCATGTCGTAAATGATTTAACAAGACAAAATCGTGCTGGTAAACTTCTTGGTAGCGACCTTCACAGGTGAGGTAATGTTTAACAAACTCTGCAACTTTCGGCCAAGGAGGCGGCAATGAGTTGAGTCGGACAGCCCAGCCTTTAGGCTCAACTTGTTCTCCTGGCAGGAGAAAATCCTACTGTGCATTAAGAATGATATGTTTATGGCTGAACCATCAAATGCCTGTGACAGGGAGGCCCGAAACCTATGCTATGTCACCCTCTGTGATCCGGATTTATGCAGGAACACAACAGAATAAACATATAACCATAAATACAGAGATGTAGTGGAAATAAAACTTCATTTCATTAATATCAAAGAACTGAAATTTGCTTACAGACAGAATGGAAATAAAACTAGCTAGGGCACTGGTAGCTATCTCTGAGAAGAGATGTGGCGGCTACTGGCCTCTGAACTGAGTTAAAATGAGGCTCGAGGGCCTATTTATTATTTAGAAACAATGGGAAATCCTAAACAGCCAAAACCCTGACCCTAGGAGATGAAGCGCCAAAACTATGGGCCCCATTTGGGTAAATTGGTGTTTCAACTTCCCAGGGGCGTAACTTTGGCATACGATCTCCGTTTGACGCATACCATGCCTCGTTAGAAAGATATATCCGAGGACTACAAATTTGGAACAAGAAAAATCGGTCCATGGACCCATGTTGCTCTCTATTTTCCCAAAAAAATTTGTTTAGGGCCTCAAAACGGCTCCGGAAGTTCAGGACCCGAAAAACTGCTAAAAATAGTAAACTGTGTCGAAACTGAAAAAATGAAAGAGACAATGGTGGAGCCCCAAGTGGAATAGGTGGGTGACCACCAATATCTACCTGGATCATTCCTCCCCCCTTAGGAATAAATGGTCCCCATTGCGTTAAGTTCCGCCATGAGATGAGGAAATTTCTGCTGAACTTGGTCCCTGGTGAACTACTTTCCTTGGTGCAGGAGTTGGCCAGCTTTGACAACTCGATATAGTTGGATCTTCTATTGGCGAGTGTTCTTGACTTGCATGTCCATGATACAATCTGTGGTGGCCTATTCCATGCAGTCTGGATTTAACTATTTTGGTGTGAGTTGTTCTGCAATGTTCGAGGTGTCCAGTAGAGGTGGGAAGTAAGGATGAAGGTGATCCACATTGAAGACTGGGTGCAGACCAAGGAATAGTGGAATACTGAGCTCGAAGGCATTGTTCCCTACAACCTTGGTGATGGTGTACGGCCCGTGTTGGAGAGGGCGAAGCTTGCGGTGGGGTCCAGTGAGGCGCTCCTTCTGCAAATGTAGCCATACTTTGTCACCCACCTGGAAGTTGTGTGGCACCCGGTGTTGATCATGGCATTGCTTGTACTTGGCATTGGCTCTGTCAAATATATCATGAACCTGTTGGCGGATGTGTTGAATGCACTCGATGAAGCTACTTGATTTTTCAACTTCAGACTGGACATGAGATGAATCGGCATGATCAGCTACAAATGGCATGGCTACGTCAATGGGACATAGTGGCTAGAATCCCAAGCCCACCTGAAAGGGGCTATGGCCAATTGAACTATGGAGAGCCCAATTATAACTATGTTTTACATAGGGGAGGCTCTCGTCCCATGTGCATGGATGCTTTGAATTGTACATGCGCAGAATGTGTACAATTATTCTGTTGACGACCTCTGTCTGGCCATCTGTTTGGGGATGGAAAGTTGTGGACTTGGTGAGCTTGGTATCCAACATTGACCAGAGGCTGGACCAAAATGTGTTGAGGAACTCGAAGTATCCTGATTCGTATATGATGACTCGTGGATCCCAAAGTGCACCCACACTCATTCAAAGAAGAGTTTAGCAGTGGCTTCTGCTGTGATATTCTTCTTGCAGGCCGCCATGATGGCCATCTTCGAGAATCTGTCGATGACCATGAAAACACAGTCATTTCCCTGCTTAGTAGAAGGCAAGCCCGACATGTAATCCATGGATATAGATTCCCAAGGCCGACTAGGGGTAGGTAGCGGAGTATATAGGCCTTTCTTCTTGATGGTCGGTTTGGCAATGACACAAGCAGTGCAGGATCTGATGTGCTTCTCGACATCCTTTCGAAGGTTCGGCCAATAGAAATACTTCTGCAGGATTGCTACTGTTTTCTCGACCCCGAAATGCCCAGCGACTCGACTGTAGTGTGCTTCCCATATCATCTTGGCACGTTCACTTGAAGGAACACAAAGGTGTCCCATGTGACATAAAAGTGCATCTTGGAGGTGAAAATTTGGAACTTGCGTACCCCCCAAGAGTGCCTTGTAAGTGTGGCCGAATTCTGGGTCACTCTCATAGAGAAGCGGCCAATCAGAAGTCTCGTGCCCATAAGAGTTGAGCACGGTGGTGAGCGCCACGATCGGTGGTCGGCTGAGGCAGTCTGCAACATTATTGGTGCTACCCTTCTTGTACTTGATGTTCAAATGAAACAGTTGCAGATATGTGGACCACTTCTGATGGCGATCATTCTGCAACTTCCCTTGTGTCTGTATGAACTGCAGGGGCCGGTGGTCTGTGTGGATGATTGTTTCCTTCCCCAAAATGTAATGCTTCCATTGTCGACAAGCTTGTACAATGGAATGCATTTCTTTGTCATAAGTGGGATACTTGCGAACTGTGTCAGACAGTGTCTCACTATGAAATGCCACTGGATGTCCCTACTGAGTAAGAACTGCCCCAATAGCATAGTCAGAGGCATCTGTCTTGATCTCAAATGGCTGTTGCAAGTCTGGTAAAGTGAGCACTGGGGCACAACAGATGCGATTTTTCAATTCTGTGAACGCCTTCTGTTGAGTTTCCGACCAAAATAATTTTTCTCTCGCTCCTCCCTTGCTGACTTGACTCAAGGGCCAAGTGATATGAGAGAATCCCAACAAGAACCTCTAGTAGAAATTAGCAAGACCCAGAAAGCTGCGAAGCTCTGTTATAGTGGTTGGGGCTGGTTAATCCCGAATGACTTGGATCTTGGCTGGATCCACATGCACCCCCCTTTCATCATTAATGTATCCCAGATATTGAACCTCGGTCATGCCAAAAGTGCACTTCTCCAAATTGGCACACAACTTGTGTTGCCGCAGTGTTTGGAGGACTTGTCGGATGTGGTGAAGGTGCTCTTCCCAAGTCTGGCTGAAGATCCGAATGTCATCCAAGTACACCACTACCAATGAGTTGGTGAATGGCCGCAAGATGTCCTCCATCATCCTCATTAAGGTTGCGGGAGCATTCATCAACCCGAAAGGCATGACTAGCCATTCAAAAAGGCCTTCCTTGGCTTTGAAGGCAGTCTTGCACACATCGGAGGGTTCAATTGGTACTTGGTGATACCCAGACTTCAAGTCGATCTTACTAAAATATTTTGCACCTTTGAGTTGGTCCAAAAGGTCATCAATCCGTGGGATTGGGTACCTATTCCGGACAGTGATCTTGTTCAGCGCCCGATAGTCAATACAGAGTCTCCACGTCCCATCCTTCTTCTGTACCAACACGATCGGGCTCCCACAGGGCGATGAACTTGGTCTCATGTGACCTTTCTGCAACAGCTCCTGAATCTGCCTCTTGATTTCATCATTTTCCAGAACAGAGCGTCGATAGATCGGTCCATTGGGTAGTGGCGCACCTGGGGTCAGATCAATCGGGTGCTTGACCTGGCAGTGCAGAGGAACCCCTGTGGGTGAGGTGAAGATGTCCCCGTACTCCTCCACGACCTTATTCATTTGTTGTTGTCGTGCAGAGGGGCCCTGTCTGGAGGTCGTGGCCACAGTCTTCTTCTTGCCCTGGGGGCGGATCATCAGGAAAACGAATTTCCTGGTTTGGGAAATGAGCTTACTGCATTGTTTTGCAGTAACCAAAGAGATAGTGGCGGGAGGTGGTACCTCTGGTATCCTGTACAACTTATTTCCCAAAGTAACAATAACAGCACGAGGTCGAGACTCATACACAGCATGACGCTTCCACAAGTATGGTTGTCCTAATAATACATCAGAAACATCAATAGGAGCAACGTCACATAGTACCTCATCCGTGAAGGGCTTGATGTTATAGGGAAGGCGACACTGCCGGCTGACGCGGAGATCTCGTCCTTGGTGAAGCCACCCGATGGTGTATGGATGTGGGTGAGCTGTGGTCGGCAAGCCCAACCGCTTCACGACGTTTGCTGAAATGAGGTTCTTTTGGCTCCCATTGTCGACAATGAACTGTACAGGGGAGCCCTTTACCCACATCTGGGAGTGGAAGAGACGTTCCTCCTCCTCTGGATCTTTCGGTTCCTCCTTCTGGACCTTTGTAGTGGCAACAGTGGCGTTGGGCTCCGCATCAATAATCTGTTTTCCTTTTTCATTCCCCTTTTCAGGTTCTGATTCGGAGTCAGAGCATGCATCTGACTCAGAAGCCCTCATCTCGGCCACTAGCGACTGCTTGGCCCGACACTCACTTGTGTTGTGAGTGGAGCTCTTATGGAACTCACACCACTTTCCCGTGTCCTTCTTTGGCTTTGCGGTGTTGTTATTTTTTTGTGGCTTTGATGAGTTGTCTTTAGCCGCCATGCCTTGGCTCTATCCTTTGTTCTGCAGTTTGGAAGCACCTTTCCCTTGCTTTTGATCGCAAATCCAAAGTCTCGCTTCTTCTGCTTGAATTTCTGCTCAATCTTGGCAGCATACCGGTATGCCGTACCAAGCGAGGAGATGTTTAGGAAATCCATTTCCTCCTGAATGTATCTATGCAAACAGCTACGATACTTTAGCACCAGATGTTTCTCTAAATCTTTGATACCCAACTTTTTCCACAGGGTATGGAATAGATTCGTCAACTCATGCACATCTTGATCCCTTTGTTGTCATAGTGTGGTCCATTGTATGTACTTGTCCTCATAGCTCCCCACGGGATAGTACTGTTCCTTGATGGTGTCTCGGAAAGAATTCCAAGTTGGTACAACCGAGAATAGAGAGGGTTCTATCTGGTCCTTGTTTTCACAGTAGGTTTCCCACTAGTCCTTAACATGGGGGGTAGCTTTAAGGAGTGCAAAAATAATCTTCTCCCGGTCTGAAAAGTCATGAACTGAGAAATATCCTTCTAATAGATTCAACCATCTATCTACGGCATCTGCGTCTATTTGACCCTCAAATATGGGAATGTCAAAATTTACTTGTACCTTAAAAGGAGTCGTGCCTCCAGAGTGGCTGCTGGATGCAGATGCGCAGCCGGTGGGTAGCCGTTGAAGGATCTGAGCAAAGTTATCCATCATCGCGTTCCTTTGTTTTTCGAGGGCCTCCTCGAGCAATATTTTGATAGGATCTCCTGCTCCCTCATATTTCTTTTCATCCCCCATGGGTGTCCGTCGAGGTTTGTGAGGCTGATCTTGCAAAGGTTCCACCAGATCGAGCCCTAGCTCCTTATACCCCGACCTCGTTGGGGACATGCAAAGAAGGATCGAGAAAAAGCAGACCCCTCTGATACCACTGATCTAGATTTATGTAGGAACGCAACAGAATAAACATATAACCATAAATACAGAGATGCAGCGGAAATAACACTTCATTTCATTAATATCAAAGAACTGAAATTTGCTTACAGACAGAATTGAAATAAAACTAGCTAGGGAGCTGGTAGCTATCTCTGAGAAGAGATGTGGCGGCTACCGGCTTCTGAACTAAGTTAAAATGAGGTTCGAGGGCCTATTTATTATTTATAAACAATGGGAAATCCTAAACATCCAAAACCCTAACCCTAGGAGATGAAGCGCCAAAACTATGGGCCCTGTTTGGGTAAATTGGTGTTTCAACTTCCCAGGGGCGTAACTTTGGCATACGATCTTCGTTTGACGCATACCATACCTCGTTAGAAATATCTATTCGAGGACTACAAATTTGGAATGAGAAACATCGGTCCATGGACCCATGTTGCTCTCCATTTTCCCAAAAAACGTCGTTTAGGGCCTCAAAACGGCTCCAGAAGTTCAGGACCCGAAAAACTGCTAAAAATAGTAAACTGTGCCGAAACTGAAAAAATGAAAGAGACAATGGTGGAGCCCCAAGTGGAATAGGTGGGTGACCACCAATATCCACCTGGATCACTCTGAGACTGGAATCCAAACTCCTTGAACTATAGAATGATCTTCCTGAAGATTTCGTGCAAATTCAAGAACCTGTTGTGGATCAAATTCTTGAAGCCTCTGAAAATATTCTACCCAACCTGCCTGCTGAAAAATCTGGTATACCTCTAGGTATAATTAGAGCAGGGTTATCATGGCAGGTTCATGTCAAATAGCAGGTCCTCCCATAGCTAATCAGCTTTGGTAAAATGCACAGTCAAAGAGCCAAGTTACCGCACTCGAACAGACTAAGTTTTATGAATGAGAACATGGAATGATGGTGAAGAGACGAGGTAATAAGTAAGAAAAATGACAGTAATCGACTTGTTGTGAAATTATGGCATAAATTTATATTCCCCCCCCCCCCCCCCAACTACGGCTGAAATGATAACTTTAAGTGTGTGGGTATTGTGGTAATAATAAATGAAATCTTCTCATTTAACCATAGTTTAATTGTACTTACATATAAAATTTACATACCTCATGTTTACCTTTAATTCGTACTTCGAAAAATATAATGTTGCTTATGATAGATCGAAAATGGTTATGGAAGAAACTTTGGAAGATTTTTGAAACATGAGGGAGATTATATTAGAGGTCTGTTTAATCATAGGAGAAGGCAGTGAAAGGACAAAATTAGCATGAGAAATAAGAGAAGTGAAAATGAAAGAATTGAAGAAGATAATTTCATGACGGGAAATGCTGCATGGTCATGTCTTTGAAGAAAAATGGTGTTTCAGCAACGAGAAAAGTGGGTGAAGTGTTGCTGAAAAGTGGTGTTTCAGCAATGGGAAAAATAGGGGAAATGTTTTTGAAGAGTGCTCTTTCAGCAATGGGAAAAATGGAAAAATGTTGCTGAAGAGTGTTGTTTCAGTAATGAGAAAAATGGGAAAAGTATTGATGAAGAGGGTTATTTCAGCAATGGGAAAAGGGAGGAATGACATGAGAAGGGGAAAAGAAATGAGGGGGGATGAATGATGGAATGTTGAAAGAAAACTGGAAGATGGGGAATGAACTATGAATGGGTTGAATTAAGAGGAGCAATGCTTCACAGAATGAAGCTTGGATCTACTTGTAGTGAGATTGTCCTTTCTTAGTAAGCCTTTCCTGAATGGAGAATCTGCAAAATAACCAAATGTAACATGCCAGCCCTTGACAGGGATTATTAGTTAAGAAATCTAATTCTAATGCTAAAAATGCAATTCAGAAAAATTAAATGCAATGAGGGGCAGGAGACTCCCCTAAAAAGAGATAATGTGAATCTGCCATGCAAGTAGCCTTAAAATCTTCTTTGGAAATGGGGCATTGTTACAGAGGGAGACAATGACCATTTACTAATAACAGTGTTTTGGAGTCATCAATTGTTAAGAGCCTTACTGTTCCATTGGGAAAAATAGTATCTATTTCGTATGGTCCTAGCCATCTTGTACGTAGCTTCCCTCGAAAGTTTTCAAACCGAGAGTCATACAATAAAGCCCAATTACCTTTTTGGAATTGCATATGCTTGATGATTTTATCATGCCATTTTGTTCTCTGTTGTTGGATCATAGTTTTCTGATGAATGGCATCTAATCTTTTTTCATCCAATTCATGAAGCTACTGCAACCTGGTTGTCTGTGCATCAGTCAAATCAAGGTTAACAGCTAAAGCAGTCCTTAAGGTTTTAATTTCAAATTCCACAGGAAAAACAACACTTTTACCATAAACCAATTCACAGGGGGGAAATCCTATAGTATTTCTCCAAGTAGTTTTGTAAGCCCATAGCGCTTCAGGGAGCCTTTGAGACCAATCCTTCCGATTTTCTTTCATTGTTTTTGTTAGAATGGATTCTATTACTTTATTTGTACTTTCCACCTGTCCATTGGCTTGGGAGTGGTATGGTGTAGTCATTCTATGATGACTATGATATTTCTGAAGGGTAGCTTTAAAACCATGAGAAGTGAAAGGAGGTCCTCCATCTGTAACTAGCTCTCTAGGCACTCCAAATCTAACAAAGATCTTTTCAAATAGGAAAGCTAGGACAACTTCTTCATTAGCTCTAAGGAGTGCTTTAGCCTCCACCCATTTAGTCATATAATCTATGCAGACCAATATATAAACTCTTTGGTTGGATGGAGGATTAATGGGTCCTACAAAGTATAAGGCCCATCTTTCAAATGGTTCAAGTATTACCTGGGGGTTTAATGGAATTTCATTTCTATGATTAGGTTGACCCATTCTCTGACAGCTATCATAGGCCCGTACATATTTCTTTGCATCTTTAAAGAGTGAGGGCCAATAATAACCCATCCTAAGAATTTTATGTGTCGTTCTCTTATCAACAAAATGCCCTCCAAAAGGTCCATCATGACAAGCTTTTAGTACATCATAAGCCTCATATTCTCTAATGCATCTTCGGATCTCATGATCAAGTCTTGTGTAGAAAAGACACCCACTTATCTAGCTATACCAAGCACTTTTTTGAATGATTTTTCTTTTCTCTCGATGGGATAGGTGTGATGGTAACTTTCTTACAACCAGATAACTAGCAATGTCTACATACCATGGTGAGTGAGCAGATACTGCAAATAAATATTCATCAGGAAAGGAATCATCTACTGGAGTATTATCATCAGCTTTTAACCGAGAAAGATAATCAGCAACTACATTTTCTTTTCCTGGTCGATCTATAATTGTAATATCAAATTCTTGTAATAACAATAACCATTTGGTGACTCGAGAATTTGTGACAGATTTTTTTGTTAAATACTTAATAGCCGAGTGGTCAGTATGGACAAAAGTAGAGTAACCAGTAATGTAATGTTGAAATTTATTAATAGCATAAATTACTACTAAAAATTCCTTTTCGGTAACTATGTAATTAAGCTCAGCAGGAGTCATATTCTTACTAATGAAGTAGATAGCATAAGGAATATGGTTTTCCTCTTGTCCCAAGACAGCTCCAATCAACATATCTGAAGCATCAGAGGATAAATGAAAGGGAAGTGCCCAATCAAGTCCCCTTAAAATAGGAGCTGTAGATAACTGATGCTTGAGTTCAACAAATGCTTCCTGGAAAAGATTAGTCCACTTGAATTCAACATTTTTCATAAGTAACACAAACAAAGGAGAAGCTATTTTGGAAATTTTTTTAATAAATCTCCTGTAATATCCTGCTCGTCCTAAGAAAATTCTCACATCTGTTTGTGTTCTAGGAATAGGAAGGTTCTGAATGACTTGTATTTTGGATGGATCTACCTGAATTCCTTGAAATGAAATAAAATGTCCAAGTACTACTCCTTCACTCATCATCATATGACATTTTTCGGTACTTAAGGAGAGGTGGGCTTGTACACATCGTTTAAGTACTTTCTCAAGATTCTGTAATGCATCCTCAAAAGACACAACATAAGGGGTAAAATCATCCATAAATATTTCCATAGAGTCATTAAGCATATCAGAAAATATTCCTATAACTGCTCTTTGAAAGGTTTTTGGTGCATTACATAGTCCAAAAGGAAGAACTCTATAAGAAAAAGTTCCCCAAGGACTAGTAAAAGTGGTCTTATCTTGGTCTTGGGGTGAAATTTTGATCTGATTATACCCACTAAACCCATCTAAAAAGGAGAAGAATTTCTTCCCTGACAAACTATCGAATACCTGATCAATGAATGGTAAAGGAAAGTGGTCTTTTTGAGTGGCTTTGTTTAAGGCTCTATAATCTACACACACTCTCCATTTCCCGTTTTTCTTAGGAACTATTACCAACGGGTAAACCCATTCACTGTCGGATATAGGATATATAAACCCTGCATTAAGCAATTTTTGAAGTTCCTCTTTCACAAATTCCCTTAAATTAGGGTTCATTCGCCGTTGAGGTTGACAGATTGGTCGACAACCTTCCTTGATATAGATACGATGAGTACATAATTCAGGAGAGATTCCCTTCATATCTACATAGTCCCATGTGAATGCTTCCTTATTTTCAAGAAGTAACTTCATTAATTGCTGTGTTTCAGCAACTGTCAAATTGGGGTTTATGTTCAGTGCTTTGCCAGGTTTAATTTCTACTGGTATACTTTTAGAAGAGATGGTGGTTGATGTTTGAGGAAGATCTTCAGGTTTAAGCTTTTCCTAGGTATCTGATTTCAAAAGTGCAGCTAACTGATTATGTGTTTCTGGAATCACAGAGGAGGGTTCACAAATAAAATTATTAATTACCTCATCCTCAATGGTATCTTTAAGGCTTAAAGCTTGTCCGATAGTCAAAATAGGTTGAGTAGCATGATCATCATATTCCATCCATATAGAATTATCATTATTAATCATGGGTGTAGCATGAGGGTAAAGAGTAAGCTTCTTAGTTTCATATCCATTTGAAATTGTCATTGAACCTGATCTACAGCTGATAAAGGCATCAATTGTGGCTAACTAGGGCCTTCCCAAAATTAGAGGATGTCCCCCCAACTTTGTTTTAGTCTGTAACACCACAAAGTCGGCTGGGTAATTCCAGGATTCAACTAAGATGATTAGGTTTTCAATAACTCCTTCTGGTTTGATTGTAGAATAGTCAGCTAACTCTAGAATGGTTGGTGTATCTCTGATTACGTTCTTCAGCTATAAGAGTTGTGAAGTTTCAAGGGTCATAATATTTATAGCAGCACCTAAATCTACTAGAACTCGAGGAATTATTTTTTTCCAATTTTCACTGTGACAGTAGGATGGCCGGGATCACCATATTTAACTGGGGGAGCTTTACTGGACATTAATGCAGATATATCACCCATAACATGAACTGTAAGGGGATCTTTAGCTTTCCTACCAGGTTTCTTAACACAAATATCTCTCATAGTTCTGGCATAAATTGGTACATCTCTTAGTAATTGTAAGAGTGGAATTTTAACATAAAGGTTCTATAATTTCCCCAGAAGATTGAAAGCAGGTGGCTTAGGCGTTTTAGTTAAATCTAAACACTCAGGGAATGGTGGTCCTGCTGTTCCAGTACCCTTATTAGAGGGTGGTAGTACCTCTTCATATGAGTCACGTTTTTTTGTCTCTTCCTTATCAGAATCAGAAGAGGTAAAGTCATCAATAATGGGTTCAACTATTTTCCGAGATCATAAATGAATATCATTGCATTGTGCAGGGAAAACAGGAAATATAGGCTGGTTTTGAATATCAATAACTTGCACAGCTTTATTATTGGGGTTAAGGTTTGTTTGTACAGGTAGATGGGGTCTCATCATTTGATTATTTGGTGGAGCACCTGCTGGTAGAGGGAGTGGTTGATGAAATTGAGGAAATTGATTTGGAAACGGGAGTTGTTTACCTCTCCAATTTGGATTCCATTGGTTAAATTAAGATTGTTGTTGTGGAGGCCAAGGAGTCCACTTTTCTGGGTCTACAAAGGGAGGGTTTGTTTTTTGCATGGGTGGGTAATTCATTTGATTGAAGGGCGGGTATTGCATTTGATTAAAGGGAGGGTAATTTTCTTGACTAAAAGAAGGATAATTGTTCCAACGATTAGAAGATGTAAATGGCATATTAGGGTTCATACCTTGTCCTCACGGTTGCCATTGCATTCTCTGTGTCAACATATAGATTGCCTCAGCTTCTTCTTCGGTTGGTTGCAATGCTGCTTTGATTCCTGGTAAAGAAGGGCATTGTTGTGTTTCATGATCCTTCTCACAAAGGGTGCAAATTGGCACCTTTTCCAATGGGAATTCCCTTAGTGGGTGTTTATCTCTGCATTTGGGGCAAAAGACAGACAAAGTTGCTTCTGCTTCGACTTGTTTCTTCTTAACCTGCAAGGTGTCAATCTGTGAAGCAAAAGAACTTAACATTTCAGTTTTAAATTCCTCAAGTAAATTACCTATTTCAGCTCTTGTTTCTCCTCCACTGGCTAATTTTTGAACTCTTGAATATGTGGTATCGCTACTGTTTGACCTGTTCCTTGCAGCTCCTCTTGAACATCTTTTACAGAGGTTAACAATTTCATCATATGATTCTTTAGATATGTCCCCCTTACCAAGAATATTTAGAATATCTAGACAATCATCCCTTACTCCTTTTAATAATATTGTTTTAACAATATCTTTACTTACATCAGGATGATTGGATCTCTGCAAATTATATTGTAGTATTTCCACAAAGTCCTCTAGATTTTCGTCCTCCTTCTGTACCATCTTAAATATTTCCTCTCTTTTTCTGTCGTCCGGCAGTAGTCTTGATATTTGAGCAGAAATTTCTGTTTCATCTGATCCCAAGTTGTGTTTACATGGCCTCCAAGACTCATAAACCACCTTAGTGTGTTTCCTTTTAATGTTGATGGAAACAGCTTCAATTTTTGGGAATTGGTAATGTAATCATAACTTCTGCATAATATATCAAACTCGAAAAGAAATTCGTCAGGATCTTCAGAAGATAAACCTTGAAAGTTAGGTAAAGCTGAAAGTGGGATATTCTTCATGGGGGTTGCTCCTCTAGGGAGATCACCAATAGGGAACCCCAAGGTAGAGAGAGAATTCCCATATTTTCCCTCTCCTTTAGGATCTACTTGTCCTCCACCGAATAATCCTTCATTGTTCCCCTCCATTGTTTGATCTCCTACTACACTTTCTTGATCCTCAATGTTTTCAATTGGCTCCTCAATGTTTTATGCTGGCTCTTCAACATTTTCTGCTGGCTCCTCTACATTTTCTGCTGGCTCTTCAATGCTTTCAAATGGCTCTTCAACGCTTTCTGCTGGCTCTGCAACGTTTTCAGGGCTCACAATTTCTTTTGTTTCGTAGTTTGATTGAGAGGGATGTTGAGGCTTTGGCCTTCAAGAGCTTAGCCTCTGAGAAAGTTTAGATTTTGATATGATCTCGTCAATAAAGGTGTTTCTTCCTCCCTTTCCTCTACCCTTGCCACCTATAGGGTTAGTTTTCTTGTGGGCTCCGTGTCCTTTCATGCAATCTGCATATCTCAAAGAAAAACATCAATTCTTTTGAAACTTATAATTGCATTCCCCGGCAACGGCGCCAAAATGTTGGTCACTTTAATTGCTTATTAATTTAAACAATCAAGTGCTACATAAATTTTCAACCCAGGGAAGTCTGTTTATTTCAAAAGCAATCACACACTGTATATGCTCAATCTCAAAAACAATGAAAATTTGTAGTAAAAATTACACTAATCACACCTTGCTTCAAACAAACTGAAGTTATACTTTGAGTTACAACAAAAGCAATCTTTCTATTGCAGACAATTATCAGAAGAATCCTGGATTACATTAAGAAAACAACAATCTATGAAAAGAAACCAATCTGCAGAAGAAAAGACCAATTATGCTATAACAGAGAATATGACCCTATTCCACAAGTAGGAATCTTTAGCACCTGTTTCTGACTACCACGCTTTCACAAAATCATTCTGTAAACAAAATTACCAATTGAAATAATTAATGATTACCTAAGAATGAATTATATGAAAACAATGCGATAATCAATAGAAACAGAGTTCAACAATAGATAACAGAGTTCCAATAATGCATAAATGATTTCAGCAAAATAGAGTTTTAACAAGGCGTAAATAAAAAATAACAATTAACACACTACGGAAATTAATGGGTGAATATTGTGAGGAAGGTGGGCCCTTTCCTTCTCACAAGATTCCCCAGAAAATGGAATTAAGAAGAAATTCTTAGAACAATCTTTTATTCATCTGTAAAATCTAACATATTACAAAACAATCCACATTCCTTCTCTGTAATTCCTCTCTTGCTAAACCTCCCATAATCTATAATGTTCTCTAATGTTGATTTCTCCTCTATTTAAAGAGGAGACATCTATTACACATTTGATTACATCATACAAATCCTATTCTTAAACTGATATGATCTTCTATACTGGAATAGGATATTCTGTTCTTCCATAGCAAAGATGATGTTACAATGGTTAGGATGGTGCTAGCTTCAAGGTGCAGTTGTTACAGCCAGTGTAACAGCTCACTTAATTATCCTTTGTTGTTGTTGTCGTACCTGAAATATTGTTTCAACATCGCAAATCATGGACTGTTTCAGCAATGAGATTTGCATATTTTTAACTGTTTCAGCAACACGGTCTTCAGATAGCAATGATGAATTAACTACAGTCTTCAAACTGTTTTAGCAACTATATATTGCCGATTAATGGCTAAATATGAAAGTAATGTAAAATTACATGTAAAAAAAGTTAAACATATAGTAAAGAGAAGAAAAGTTATATACCTTTGGAAGAATAGATTAAAGTGATGATATAGGCTTTAAATATGAACTGGAAAAGGATGGGATGAAGGCAAAATATATGAGCAAAAAGGTACATTACAAGGTCCTAACAGGACCAAAACTCAATAGCTGACTCCCTAGCTGTCTCTACAATTTTGTTTATTATCCCTGCACATTCCACTGAAATATATGATGTTGAAGTTTGCCATAGGCCTGCTATCCTTGACAACATAATCCATTGGAAATTTTTTGAGGATGACCAGCAAGTAAAAAACTTTAAAGAGTTGAAAAAAGAGTTTGAAAGCACACAAGTAGATCAAAAAAACATGCTTGCTAAAACAAAGGGAAATTATGAAGAGTTACAGCTATAGAATAATTCTATACCCAAAGGTCTCATACCCCTTGAAAATATTTTTGACCAGAATGATGTGTTCAAATATCCTAGGATACAAGTTGATGATGAAGAGGTAGAGAATTGTAACCTTGGTACAGTAGCAATGAAAAAAATGATCAAGCTTTCAAAGTTTCTTTCAGTTGTCATGAAACAAAAATATATTGAAATTATGAAAAGGTTCATAGATTTTTTTGCATGGAGTTATGCTGATTTGAAGAAGTATCATCCTACTATCATTCAACATACCATTCCTCTTAAAGAAAATGAAAAGCCTTTCAAGAAGAAGCTGAAGAGGATTAATCCACTTCTTATGCCTCTGATTAAGAAGGAAATCAAGAATCTATTTGATGCCAAAATCATTGTTCCAATCAGATTCTCAAAGTGGCTTGCAAACTTGGTTCCAGTCAGGAAAAAGAGTGGAGAAATTAGAATCTACATTTACTTCATAAAATTGAACAAAGCTTCTATGAAGGACAATTACCCTCTCCCAAATATGGACCAAATTTTGTAGAACATTGTTGGTTCCCAAAGGATGTCTATGCTGGATGGTTTTTCAAGGTACAATTAGATACTAGTGCATCTAGAAGATCAGGAGAAAACTGCCTTTACCACACCATGGAGCACATTCATGTATGCCAAAATGCCCTTTGGTCTGATGAATGTAGGAGCTACCTTTCAAAGAGAAATAGACATTTCCTTTGTTGAGGAGAAGGATAAGTTGGTGGTTGTCTATCTGGATGATAGAACAGTTTTCTCAAGGAGAGAAGAAGGCCACTTGAAGAATCTAGAAAATATTTTGCTGAAGTGTAGAAGGTTTGGAATTTCTCACAGTCCCACCAAAAGAATTTTTGATCTGACTTTAGGAAATTTAATTAGGCATATTATTTCTAAAGATGGAATTAAGATTGATCCAAGCAGGGTCAATGCCATTCAGAAAGTGGATCTTCCTAGAAGCAAAAAGGAAATTGAGTCTTTCCTTGGAAGGGTGAATTTTGTGAGGAGGTCTATTCCTAATTTTGTTGAGACTGTAAAAGACATAACTAAGATGCTGAAGAAAGGACCTGACATCAAGTGGACAGTAGAAGAAAAGAACTCATTTGAGGAAATCAAGAAGGCACTTACTCAAGCACCAGTGTTGATCAGCCTAGATTTTTCAAAAGAATTTTTTGATTTTACATTTGCATCAGAAAATACAATTGTTGGAGTTTTGCTCAGGAAAGGACAACAAGGTAATGAGCAACCCATTTCGTTTTTTAGCAAGAAATTAGCTAATTCAGAGCTGAAGTACAACATCTTAGAAAAGAAAGGTTATGCCTTGGTTAAAGCCATCAAAGATTTTAGAATTTACATTCTACATTCTCATGTTATATCTTTTGTTCCTAATGTTGTTGTAAAGAACATCTTAACTCAATATTATCCTAATGGTAAGAGAGGGAAGTGGATAGATAACTTGCTGGAATATGATATAGTGATCAGACCCACAAAATTGGTCAAAGGTTAGGGGATGGGAAAGTTGATGGCACAGTCAAATTTTGACTGTCTTGATATGAATTTAATTGCAGAAATTTCAGAATTATCAGATGAAGATGAAGAAATGATTCCCATTGAAGATAAGTACAACCTTTATGACTGGTACAAAGACATTGATTCTGTCTTACATCATCATAGGGCTCTTTCTGAATTGACAAAGTCTAAGTTTAGGTTTGTGAAGTTAAAATCCCTGAGGTACTGCATCATTGACTGTATTGGAAAGATATCGGTGGTATTCTTTTGAATTTTTTGCTGGAAGAGGAGGCTAAAAAAGTGATTGAGGAGTTTCACAAAGGATATTGTGTAGGTCATCATTATTGGAAGGCCATAGAAAATAATATTATTAGAGCAGGGTACTATTGGCCTATTGTGTTCAAAGATGTCTACAAAAATATTGCTGCCTGCCATGAATGCCAGATTTTTTATGGTAAGAAAAAGCTTGTTCCTTTGCCCTTTGTTAGCCGCCTATAAAAATTTTTCAAGCAAACAAGTGGCTAAATATGTTTTTGAGAATTCAAGAGAGATATTTTCTCTAAAAATATATCATTCTTGAAGCCTCTATGTGTCTTTTTCCTTTTAAGAGATCTTCACTGTTGTTTCCATCAAAAAAACCTCACTGTTTTGTGAAAAAGAATGCTTCAAAAGGCCTCTGTAATTACCCATTTTCACTCATTTCCCTTCATTTTCATTAAACCTCCATATCCCTCTAAAAATCCTCCAAAATCCTTTAAGCCACTAAAAATCCCTTTTACAGGTTTAAAACACCCTTTTCCCCTTTACCGAAAGCCAAGAAATTCCTTAGAAAACACTGATTTTGGCCTAAAAACATCCTTTTTTTCATTGAGGCTTTAAGCTCCTTTTGGCTTAGCCCTTAGCCCCTTTTCCACATGTGACCCATGCCTAGGACCAGGTGCTAAGCCCCATTGTGCAATCGCAATCGAAGCTTTCTCTATCACCTTTTTCCTTTGTTTCTTCTATTTTTCCGATGCGATGAGATTTTGTTTTGTCGACCTCCGCTGCAATCTCCACCATCGATCTTTCCAGATCCGAAGGACAGCACTAAAGCGCATTGTGCCCATCCATCATTTTACCCCTCCACCTGCGTGACTCCCGACTAAATCTGGACCATTGATCTCTCCAATGATCCAACGGCCTGCGCTCCATCGCACAATCGGCAATCGCAACTTCTGTTTTTCACATTCCATTGCCTCCTCCGGTGTCGATCCACCGATTAGATCTGGACCATTGAATCCACAAGAACCAAAGGTCTAGATCTCATCGCTTTCTGCCCCTGAGCCTAACAGCATCGCTCCGCCGATTTTATCTGGACCGTTGAATCCACAAGAACCAACGACCCAGATTCAATCGCGCTCCGTTCATGTGCCCTCCATCATTTCCCCCTGGTAAAATCTCGACCGTTGATCATCTGCAGATCCAATGGCCCACGCTAAATCGAAAATTTCAATATCAAAAACTTCGGATTTTGGCCCACTACCTTTTCTCCGATGCGATTAAATCCTAGCCGTTAATTCCACCAGATCCAACGGTCCAGATTTCATCGCACTCCACCTCCCCCTTTCCTCGTTCCACTGTTCCGCCGATCCCCGATCAAGTCTTGGCCATCCATTCTACAGATCCAACGGTTAGGATTTAATCTGTCGTTGGCTCTTCCCACCATATCACCCGTGCATCTTTCCATATCGCGCTCTCATCCCCACCGTTAGATCTCTCTGCCTTTCATCCAACGGCTGAAAATTCATATCGCGTCATTTTTGCGTTCGAGGTTTAATGTTTCAAAATTACGCGATAAAAGAAGTTTTTGGAGGATAGGTCTCAGGCGGTGAGGCATATCACGTTTTTTTGGAGAAGTTTCAAAACCACTTCGGAGCTGCGCGAAACCAACAGTTTTCCTCTAAAACCACTCCTCCCCAATATAGTCCCTCGTTTAATCCTGACCGTCGATTGCTTTAATCGGACGGCTCTAACTTATATCGCATATTCATTCATCCCCCATTCATCGAACCTTCCAAATGATTCAATCGAAAGATCTCCACCATTGATCTCTTCCGGTGATCCAACGGTCCACATTCAATCTCCCTCTGCCCTCTCGGTCCCACCACCAAAGGCCCCCAATCTCCTTCATTTTAGCCTTTTTCCTTTGTATTTACCCAAAATTTGAACTTTTATGTTTTAACACTAAAAGTTATTTCTTCTGCCTTACCTTCTAAAACAACTCCACATGTGGATCTCAACCATTGATCACCATCTATCAGTCTAATCCAACGGTCCGGAACCGTCCTCGCACCAGACCTCCATCGGGCCAGTTTTCTTCCATTCCGCCATGATTTTTACCCATTTTTGCATTACATCCACCATTTCCATCACTGTGCCTCCATCCTCCATGGCCATCTAGAGCAATCCTCCTCCACTCCCATGGATTTTATAACATGTTTGTTGTGATTTTGCATGGTTACAAATGGTGAAAATCGCTCTCTGTCTCACCATCACAGACAGGGTAATACAGGGTGCAGAATGCCATTTTTTCAGAACCAAAGATTGCAGGGAGGACACCTGAGAAGGTTTTAAATGAGTATTCCATTTAAATACCAGTGTGAAACCCTCTCATAAGCCTCCAGCACCATTAAAACCTGCATATTCACAGACAGATCAGAAGAGAAGCGACAAAGAGTATCAGTGACATTTTAATGGGATTAAAAACCCATTATTGAAGATTAAATACTTTAACCCAATGTTTAAAAGAAGAAGATACAGATTGAAGACCTTATAAATGATCCAGAAGGCTAATAATACCTAAATCACATGAAACAAACCATATTAGTGTTTTCACATCAGCAGAATGTTCTTTCCCAAGAAAGGACAAATTTCCCATAGTATTTTTTATTCTCCATTGAGTTCCTGAGAAGATCACCACCTTGAAAGAAGTCTTAAGACTGCCAGAGCATTAGTTGAAAAGCATGGAAGGCCTAAAAGTAATTTATCTGCCTTACTTGTCCCAGTGTACAAACAAAGTACAAACTTCCAGAGATTACCTCAGAAACATACCTCTGGAGTTATTATCAGCCTGTCGAAGACCACTTATTCATCCAAAGAGTACTGAAAGTCAATACGGGATATTAAAATAGAATGGGCCTCAAGCACTCTTCTTCCTCTGTTTTAATTTTTCATTTAAAGTTCCATCTACCTCTACTGCCACATTTTCAGCTATAAGAACTCATGAGAAATACATGTTGTTGGTTGGTTATCCGTGGATTGTAAGCTATTTATTTGAGATAGAGTTCTGTGTGTATCAGTTGTAAAATAGGCCAGGAGATGATTTTAGACTGATATCAAGTTGTTGAACAATGATGTATGTGACTGGTGTTTCTCTTTAATATGACATGCATGTTCATTGGATCCTGATCTAAATCAATGGTGATGTGGTCTATCTTTGTCAATGTTTTCCCTCTGTTATTCATCATATTTCATTTATCCGATAAGAATCAGTAATATAGCTTAGGATATACTTCTCTAAAGTACCCTAATGCTTCCTGCTCTTCTTATCTTTTATGTTTTCTGCTAATTGTGTGATCTAAGAACAAATTCAATATAATTTAACTAGTATAGTAGTTGGTTCTCTCTGATTACTAATGTATGAATTTAGAGCTTGTTTTTAGATGTTCTTGTTTGGTTTTTAGCTGAAAGAATTCAGAAACTGGGAGGTTCAGAGATGGTTCTACCTCACTAGGGTCCTTTTCCAACGCTTAACCTTTCTAAGATCCCTTAAGTTGAATGTCAAAAGCATTGAAAGTTAAGAGTATTTCTCTAATATTAGGCTTCACTTTGTGTCAAATCTTAAATGTTTTCTATTGTCTGAAGAGTTAGCCTCATTAGGAGTTTGATCATAGACAGTTAAGGCATGCCCTATCCTTAGATTTGCTCCTAGGTGGTCACCTTGGAAGGTTTCCTTGTCATTCACCTTCATTTCCTTATTGTTTCATCCCATACTATCATCTTTAGAGATCCTTTGTTTTAGATGACTAGCCCATTTGAAAGCCTTGGATATTGAATTGCAAGTAAACCCTTTTATGACCCCATTGCCCAATGGACTTGAGTTTTCTTTGAATTTATCTCCCCATTTCCAAAAATCCTTTTTTGCTCACTTCTTTGTCTTATATTGAACCCTTCTTTCATGTTTCCCAACCAAACAAACAAAACAACAACCCTTGTGCCCTATAACTAGCCTAATACCTCAAAATTGAACTTCAAAGACATATATTTCCTTGCCTTTATAGAGAGATCCCTCTCTAGATCCAGGAGGGCTAGATCCTGAGATCCCAAAGTGGTTTGATGTTGTCTTATCATTTGGTATTTCCAAATCTGCCAAATCATAGGAATCACAACATAATCGCGACTCCACTGGGGAGCTTTGAGTAAAACACTCCTTGAAACATCCCTAAGAACTCAAAGAATACCAATAGCCTTGATTTGGTAGTTAATCACTGTGGTGGACAGTAAAACTTCCTTGAAACACTTTAAACCCTCCACCTGACGACTCCACAGTTCCTAAATGACCATAAGACTTCACTAATGATCAGTAGGCCTGTTGATTATCTTTGTTTTCACAATACTCCACTGGGAGACCAGTTGCATTACAACATCATCCATATTAAAAGAAACTCATAGGATTAAGCTTCTTGGTTTGAAGACAGTTTGCCTCTTAAAGACTGTCATACCTGGCTAACTTTCTTTGTTGAGACTTAACATACTGGCTTCAAGGACAATCCATACTAGAGCTTATCCTAATCCAAACCCACCTGGGATAGTTGAAAACCCTGAGAGTATTCTTAGGAAGCCTTATACGTATAGGGATCCAACTATTTTCAGACACATTAATAGAGCTAATTCAGCACCCGAAAACTTTGCAGCTCTATCAAACACTCAAATTGACTTAGACTTACCAAGTAATTTACCAAGAACTCAGTCACTCGGTGCTATAGAACAAACAGACTTTGAGCCTCCAGTATCACCACCACATAGTGGTCAAAACATTAGGGACAAAGAAACTCCTCCATCAACACCTCCTGATATTCATTTCATCCATACCTTGGGTCTCTCTCACCCTAGATCTTCTCAACAGTGTGCTGCTAGTCCTAGAATTTTTGTCATTCATATACTTGTTGCTCAAACCCGAACTTTACCTCCACAAAACACTACCATGGCAGCATGGTATGCCCCCCTAGTTTTTCCTCAGCCTCTGGTTCCTTTACCAAATTACTATCAGGAAAAAATCCCCCATTTCAGTAGAGAATAATCCACTACCGCTCAAAAACATGTCACCAAGATAGGAGATGCATTCGACTAAATGGAGATAGATGATGAAACCATTAAAATGAGAATCTTTGCTCAAATTTTAGGAGGAGAAGTAAAGAAGTGGTTTAAAGGCTTAAATCCTAACAACATCCATGACCTTCCCACTTTAAAACAAGCATTCATAAACAAATGGGAAGTCAAAAGAAACCCTCTCCAGATATTAGAAGAGTATCAGAATCTCAAAATAAATAAGGGAGAGAGTGTTCATGATCACTCCACGAGATTTAACAGGGTCTACAACGCTCTCCCACCACACATGAAACCTCCCCAAGGCATGGCCTTAGTAAAATACCCTGAGGGTTTCGACGCTGACATGGCCTGTCAACTAAGGGAGAGAGACTATGCAACTCTAGAAGACATGCAGCAAGGATCTATGAGTGTAGAAGCGAACTTAAATGAGAAAAGAGCTAGGCTAAGATCGGAGAAGAGGGTAACTTATAAAGATGACATTTCACCCTCCACATCTGGCTCAAAGGTGGAAAGGATGTTGGAAGAGATAATGAAAAGGATGAGCTTACTTGAGAAATCACAACCAAGAGACAATTGGAACCACTCCCAAAACATAAACAGGAACCAGAATTATAGGAGGGAGAACAATCAAGATAGGAAAAGGGATTCTGACCAACAAATCATACCTCCATTCCAAGAAAACTTCCTTGATGAAGATGAGGGAATAATAGAAGAATTAGAGGGAGCTACCATAAACATGGTGGAAGTGGATAACCAAGATCACACCTTTCCCACAGAAGAAAACCAGGCCTCATACACACATTGGGAAGAGGAAGGGATAGAGTCTGAAGACTATAGGTTAGGATTCAACAATGCCATTATGTAGGTCTGAGAACAATATGATCTCAGAAGTAAAAAGAAACCAGAAGTTACCAAAGCCAAAGCTTCTGAAATAACCATTAAGAAAAGACTCGAAAAGACTCCTAAAGTGACTGCTGAAAGCAAAAAAACAGCAGCTGAGAGTTCTGGAAAACACAAATAAAAAGACATCCAAACTACTGATAAACCAAGTCAAGAAAATAGTAGCACTAGCACTGTAGCTAATGCTCCTGATAAAACAACTTCAAAAATTTCACATAGTGAGAATCAACAAGTTGATTCTGCCGGTAAAACAATGGCCAATAAAACAGAATTGAATCTTTCAAAGAGTCAGTCTCCTTTCAATTTGGAAAGTGAGATAGCTAAAATCAAAATTTCAGTTCCTCTCACTGAGTTGGCCACACAAGATGTATATAAAGGTCAAATTTTGAAAGCTTTAAAATTAGGAGAAAACAGTGACACCGTCAATGTAAATGATGATCAACTAGCTCTTTTTTTTGGCCCAAAAATTGAAGGGAAATTTCAGGAAGGGGTAGTACCTCCTTTTTATGTCAGTCTCAATATCCATGACAAAATCCTGCATAATGCCATGCATGATTCTGGGGCCTCACACAACCTTATGCCAAAAGTGATTATGGAGAAGTTAGGCCTAGATATAACCAGACCTTATAAGGATTTATATTCATTTGACTCTAGCAGAGTGGAATGCCTTGGCCTAATCAAAGATATTTGTGTGAATTTGACCCAAATCCCAGCCAAGTGCATGGTAATGGATGTTGTAGTGGCAGATTTATCTCCTAAGTATGGCATGTTGTTGTCAAGATCATGGGGTGCCAAGCTGCAAGGTACAATGCAGATGGACATGACATATGCCACAATCCCTATCTTTAGCCAGCTTAGAAGACTATATAGAGAGGCACACATGAAGTTTATGGTTAGCAGCCCTGAGAAACCTGAAAATTACCCTCTCTACTCTGTCCATATAGATCTGGAATATTTTATCCTTTACAATGATGAATGCATAGATGAGCCAGAGATAGAGGACAAAAATTCAAAAAACAGAGTAGAGCCTACAGATCTTAACATAATGGTAGCTCTAGATGTGGAGGAAAACAAGGAAGAAACCTTTGAACAATGTACTAAATCAAAAAACCAGAGGGAACAAAACCAAGACTGCGAACAACATATTACTCATCACTATGAACTCCATGAAATTCCTAAGGAACTAAACATTACACAACATGGTGCAGACCTAATAATACAACATAATGATGAAACTGATAACCAATCTGCATATATTCCTTTATGGTGCATGAGCTTCGATGGGTTTTGCACTAAAAATAATGCAGGAGCTGGGGTATGGTTGCACAATACTGAAAGAAACTATACTGAGAGTCATGCCTTCAAACTAGACTTTAAATCCACAAACAACATCGCAGAGTATGAGGCTCTCATCCTAGGATTGCATCTATTGAGAAAAATAGGAGCCCAAAGGATAGTTATACATGGAGACTCTGAATTAGTCATCAAACAGGTAAATGGAGAATACACTGCTAAGCATCCTAGATTAAGGGCATACAGAAATGATTCCATGGATCTGCTGAAAACATTCATAGAATATGAGCTTGTATTTGTCCCTAGGAGCCAGAACATCATTGCAAATGGATTAGCCTAAGCTGCTAGTTCATATCAGAAATCGCCTAGTGACAAACAGATCGTTATTCAAACAAAATACAAACCAGCAGTGCCAGATAATGAGAAATATTGGCAGGTCTTTGAGGGTGACAAACAGATAGAGGATTTCTTACTTTGCAGGAATGAGTTTGAATTACCTGATTCAGACTCTAAATCCGATGAAAAATTTTCATATAAAGAGCCCCCTGATGAAGAAAAATCATCCCCCACTGCAGAATTAAACATGTTAACCAAAGAATTCGAAAATCAATCAAAAGAATACATAAACGCGGAAAAAGAAGATATAGAGGTGTTGCAGTCCAAAGACAAGAACATACCTAGAGGACTAGCACCCCTAGAGGACCTCTTTGATTTCAATGATGTGGCAAAGAAGCCCACTATAGAGCCCACTGAATCTGACATCGAAGAGTGGAATATAGGTAGTGAATACAAGCCTAAAATGATTAAATTATCTAAATCCTTGCCATCACACATCAAGAAGAAATACATTGATTTATTTAAATAGTTTGTTGATGTGTTTGCTTGGAGCTACGAGGACTTAAAAGCCTATGACATATAGATCATCCAGCATAAGATCCAATTGAAAGAAAACCAAAAACCCTTTAGGCAAAAAAAAAAAAAACTATGCAGTATATGAAAAGCTTCCTTACAGTGCGGAAACTTGGTTCCGCTCCTCCCCATACTGCTTCGAGTGAGACTTTGATTTGCACAAGTCGGTCACTACCGAAAGGGCCAGTAGTTGGAGGGTTTTGTTGGTTGTGCAATAACTACTAACCTAGGTCAGGACCCCTCAAGCCAAAAAATGGTTCCATTAGACTCCGACCAAGCCGTGAACCACCAAGGATACATAGGAGAAAGGAAAGGATGTTGAAGCAGAACCTGAGCCTACAACGAAGGAGGAAACAATCAACTTAGAGAAGGACGCAATAGAGAAAAATGGTGAAGGCACCGAGGGTCCTGAGACGCATACCACTAAAGGCACTAAGTGTGGTTCTCATGCCGCAAGAGGTTCACACAAGAAAAGGAAGGAGTCCAAGTTGGAAAGAACATAGGACTTCACTCTCACTAAGGATGATTTCATAGAGATCGAGAACACAGTCAAGTCAGAAATGGAGGATATATAGACTGACATGGAAGTGCAGTACAAGTCCATTCTTGAAGAGTACAGTTGGGAATCTAGGAGCTCAAAATGTAGGCAAATGTGATACAAGCGAGAAAGCTACAAGCGAGCATGAAAACCTCCAACCTAGGGCAGATGAGTATGCAGCCAATTTTCACGGTGTTTCCATCCCTGTTGGATAGCCACCTACTTCAGATCTTTGCACCAGCCATCATAGCTGAGCCACCTATCTTGCGCACTTCCCTGTGAGCATGCAGAGAGATTAGCATTGATCTGGAAGTTCTACCTGATGGCAAGCTCCATGCGATCCATAACATGATAGTGGATGAATTGCAGTACCGAGAGGTTTGTGACTTGCAAGTAGTAGTGTTGCAATAGAAGCAACAGCCAATAAAAGAGGTGTGTCACGCAACTGAGGATCATCGCGCAACATTGGAAGCTATGATTGATCAAGTGTGTGGTGACCTGCCATAGGTCACTATCACTGCCTCAACCACTCCAACATCAAAGTTGGAAAGCTTGGCCACTACGCCAAAGGCATCACACACAGAGATACAAATTGTCTAGGCCAAGTTCGAGAAACATATTTCTAAGCTAGAGATGAAGCTCCAACATGAGACATTGTCGGAGGTTAGAGTGCAATGCGCAATAGAGGTAAAGATAGCCACAAGTGGTTTACCAACGGCAGTGGATGAGTGTGGAATACTCCTAGATGAATCTGTGGGTGTCTGGACTTATGTTCAGAATGACCCAATGGTCTAGCAGTTGAGAAACAAGCTTCTCATAAAATAATAATAGTTTATAGAAATATAGATGATGGGACAAACATTAGTAACCACGTAGAGGCTTGCCTGACTTCATGAAAGAAAGAAAATTCAGATAGAGATTGAAGACCTGTGCCACCGTGTTGGGCGAATAAATCAATCTTGCGGACAAGATCGATCTCCCTAGTACCAAAAAGTAATCTAGCAACAAACAACCATATAAACCTATCTTTCTCTAGACATATGTGATTTACAAAAGAATACTATAAAGGTGTTAAGAACTTATTGTAAATCCAATGCTTGTTCGAAGTAGTTGTCCTTCGGTCACTTGAAGAAGTTATCTTTAAAGACCTATAGTCACAAACAAGAAAACATTAAAAAGCACCTGTATAGTAAATATTATAAATCATGCCTATCAATGTGATCAAGGAATCCATGAAATAAACAGTTAATTAACAGCTTATTGAGAAAAATGAATTCATTTGTATTAACTTTGAATAAATAAAACCTTACAACCATAGCCATGATTTTGAACAGGCCTTCCCGAGGTCTGAAGTAGGAATCTCCTCTACTCTGACAAGCCTTGCACTCTTCCAACCAAGATAGATAGAGGTATTTGATCCTTCCTCACAAAATCTCAGTCAAATGAGTCTAAGTCCCAATAACACTTTTCCTCAAATAATTCTAAAGCTTGAACTCCCCTTGAGGCTACGCAATGCCTCTTTTTATAGTGCAAAAGAGGAGGTTTCAATTCCAACTATGAAGGGATAGAATCCTCCTTCAAAGGGATAAGCTCCTCACATCAAGGGGTTAGCTCCTTAAGGTAAGGGATACATGAACCTCAAAAGAGGAGTTCTGCCACTGAAAGATTCTTTCTAGAGGCTTCTAGAATTTATTGAAAGTGAGATTTTTGAGTTTACTTGCACCTTTTTAATATTTTACAGGGGTCCCCACCTATAACATAGAGAAAGTGTGTTCAGGTACGTAGGAGTCATGAACATTAGGTGCGGGACCATAGGCAAGATGAAGAGAAAGTGCGATACCAGAGTTAAGGAGATTTTTAAGAAATTTTCTCTTATTTTCAAGGCTTGACATGAATAACTAATATGTTAGACTTGCAAAGGAGGAAGTATTAGTGATAATGAGCTCATACATATAGTAGAATGTCAGAATGACAATTTTCAGTGCAACAGATTGCCCCCTAAAGTGCAAAGTCTGGAATAGATGAAGCTGAAGTCTGTCATATATGAAGAGTGCAATAATTTATCATTTCAAGGATCATCCTATGGACACCCCAGTCATAACCTGTAAAAATATTCAATGAAAAATATATATGTGTATACATATCATCGCTGAGGTAGGCATTCCTATACTTATATCAAAAATAACTAGAAACTGATTTATACTATTATGATACAGAAATGATTTTCAATACATCAACAGTATAGACATGTGTACACATAGTATGGACATAGCCATATGTTTATGAATATTCCACTGTATAAATGAATAAAAAAATTCCTCGTAGCCTAGATGGTAGAAACTAAATCTAGGGTCTTGATTTCTGCTTCTTGAACTAGTACGATTCTATCCATATGAATGAATGTGTCGAAGTCGAACATGGTAGAAACCACTTGATTACCAGTCAATGATGTAAAATGTTAACAAGTGTGAGAGTAACCACCAAGAATTTCAATGGCTCTCAAAGTACTTAGTACAATTCATGAGATGTGAATGAATGAGCTGAAGTCGAACATGTCACGGAATCATTCGATCGAAGGTCAATGATGCAACCTATCATCGAAGGTGAGAAACCTGCCATTGAGACATGCAGATTTCAAAGTACTGACGATTTCTAGATCAACTTCCTAGATAATGAGTTGTCGTCGATAGGAAGTGATCCGTCTTAGGCAAGCCCATGACATGAAATCATACATCAAGTTTTAAAAAAATATATTGGCAAGGACTGACTCAGGGATGGTCAAAATGGATGAAAGATATTTTGTAGATGAATGGTTTATTTGAGCTGTCCTCTTGAACACATAAGGACTCTACAGATGGCTTGGTGACAATTGACACAAAGCTAATACCCAGAAACCGGCTAAAGACTTTCAATATGGTTTGATTAATTGTTAGTCAAAGGATTTCCCAACCCAGGTGAAAAAAAAGTGTCGTGTTCAAGAGTGGTTAACGACTTTTCGAATAATCAAAATACAACAAACAAGTTCATTTTTCTCTCTTTTCCCCCACCATTTCTGGCAAGTACCTCTTTATTTTTGACAAGCTTGAGGAGGATAACATTTGCTTGTTTATAAGCTCATCCTTCGGATGAGTCCAACTTAGTTTAAGATTCAAACCCTAAGAAGGAGTGGTTCGTTCCTGTTTAAAATTGAACAGGTCCTTTACTGTTACATTTTAACGAGTCCAATATAGGAAAAACATGGTGTTTTTTCAATTTTAGAGAGTCAGAAGAAAAAAATTAAGAAGACTCCACGGGGGTACTTTTTCATAAATTTAGTCTCTCGAGCCCAAAAAAAGATAAAATAATGTTAGAGAGAACTCTATTGACCGTAATTAGTCAACGTATACCTTTTTCGTAAATAGTCCATTTCAGTCTGTAAAAGGGGTAAACTTATACTGAAGGGACGATCATTCATTTATTTTAACGAGTTCGAATAATCAAGTACTCGACAATATTTTTAATTTTCGAGAGTCTAAAACGAGCTTAAGAGAGGACTCCAAGTTTTTTCTTTTTCGTAAATTTTTTGAAGGAGTCCATGTTGGCAAAAATACTGAGAGGGGGGGGGGTGAATCAGTATTTAGAGCTTACTCAAAACTTTTTACTTTTTCTTTCTCTAAAACTGATACGCTACTTTTATAAACAAAAATATTGTATACACACGGATATCCTTAAGGAAACTCCTGCATTCTCTGAGCTCTTATTATCTAATTGATTCTTTACTTAAATCATTGCATCATTCATTCATCAGATCTTTAGTAAGCAGTAAGCATGTGTAGTAATAACAGAACAAACCATCACACATAGGCAACACACATGAACATCAGGATTTAAGGTGGAAACCCAATTCAGGAGAAAACCACTGCTGCCATTGTCTCAGTCTCCAATATTTATTATAAATAAAACATCTTACAACCATGTACTAGTGCAGACTCGTACCAGCACACAGGCACCCACCTGTAGAAGGCTATAACCTTCTCTCGTTTACCAGCCTCTCCTAGAAGGGAGCTACAACCCCCTGCTCTTGTTTACCAGCTACCACTGGAAGGGAGCTACAACCCCCTCACTGAAGGCTTCGACCCTCAACACCACTATGGACCACGTTTCATCAATTTTCATACTGGATCCAACAATTTCTACAAAACACACCTTGCAGGCCTCTTTTCTTCAGATTTTCAGACTGGACCCACTCCACACATTTAAGCTCAACATATATCAAACTGACACTTATAACCCATTCAATTCATTCATTGAATCACTGATCTTTAATCATAATCGACCAACATCATAATCAGTGTTCAAACAACCCAGATCCAAATTTCTTCATTTTCTTCAGCAAAATTGTGTTTGGTCTTCCACAGATTATCGCGGAGATTCATTTCTTCTAGATCTGGGGATCATATTCACAGGCGCATCATAGATTTAGAAACTGTGTTCAATTGTGCAAATTTATCGAGATTTATTCCTTGTCAACCCTTTCACTTCTGCACACCATACTATCATCCTCTTCTCCTTATATAGTTTTCACCTTTCTCAATACCATGAGTCTAAAAACACTCAACCGCTAATGGTATTCCTCTGTTAGTATTCCCTTTAGTTTATCCCCCAGGGCTCTTTGATTTATTTTTAATTTATTTTATTCAAACGAGGAAATTCAAATTATCTATATGTGCCAAGCCTTTAACCCAAAGTTTAACCCTTCGGATTTTATAAACAATATCCAACGCTTTTCCATATGCAAGTGTCTTGTTGATGTGGTGAGTTCCGAAAGCGGAACAGCCATACATCTCAATCATTTTGTATTAATAATCGCACCAATACAATTTGAAACCCCAATCTTTGTCTCTGCCATATAATATTATAAACATTAATGTGCCACTAACTCATCAGTAATATATATCCATATAACCTTTCAGGTTATTCAAATAATATTCAATCTTTGACTCCAGGTCCACATCACAGTCGGCCATTTGTGATGTGCGATATTGGCGGATCAAACAAAATTCGATGGTGCGATATGCGATGGCGCGATCAAACAAATGGCGGAACACATGGATGTGCGATATTGCGATCGTGCGATGGCGCGACGATCACTCATCGCAAATAACGGAAATTTTAATGGCAGAGGGTGATGATTATATTATGTGATGTTGCGATGGTGCGATGGTGTGACGATCACACATCGCAAATATCCACACAAACAAGACATTTAAACTTCAAAACTTGCGATCTTGCGATTTGCACTAAAGTGGTGGGGACCACTTGTCCTCTCCTTTTCAGAAACTTGAAGAATTTCCGCTATTTTATTTAATTTTCGTCATACTTGGTTGTTGAGGGCTTAAATTCCCAAAATGACTATTTTTAAATAAACTCTTCTCCTCCGTAGTTTGGGACTATGATTGTCTTTATTCCACTGTAAAACAACGCTGCCCATCACCATAATCAACTCTCCTCTACAATTTGTGGCTGCGGCCCATGAAAATTAATTCATCCTTATATTTCTCGCATCCTTCTTGAATGCATGTTGCTGTTCACCAAGACTCTGCTGCGCCTTTATATTTTTTTCTCCCATTCTATCTCTGCTCCTTCTGTTCTTCCTCTATTCTTCTCTGCTGACCTTTGCCAATTCCTTTGCCATCAATGACAATATTTCCAACAATCTCCCCCTTTGGCATTGATGGCAATACTCTTCCTCTATTTGTCTTATAGAATCCCTTCTTTGCTTTTCCTCCCCCTTTGACATCAATGGAAAAGGTTTTATTAATATCCTCTGTATCGACAAGACCATGCTCCCCTGGAGATCATGTTGCATAATATTCAATGAAATGACAGATTGCATCCTTTCCATATGACAACATCTCCCCCTTAGCATGTGCATTCAGTAATTCCCAACAACACCGCACAATCAATTTAGTCTTCTAAATTTAAGCAGATCTGCTCCTCGCAGAGACTACTCCCAGCTTCTATCTGAGATATTCAAATTATTCCCTAGAATATATGAGAGAAGAAAGATAGGACAATGTATTTGTGTTTTCAAGTGTCATCCAACAGTTGTAGCATAAGCACATCAGTAACCAAGCCTTCAGGCTCTTTGTAGCATCAACATATTCTTCCGAAGAGGAATTATCATACCAGAACAACTTCTTCAATAGACAATACGTGTCAAACAATCATCCATGAGATCCAATATCACCAAGATCTTCAAAATTTATCATGATGTAACATGTGTAGGAAAAAGGTCTCAATCATGACAAAAATCATCAGCAACAAATTCTCCATGATCTATCCTTATCTCTGAATCATAAGACTTCCAACTCATCCATGTGTGAAAACAAAAGATACTCTTAAGAAAAAAGAAAACAAGGCTTATCCATAATCTCATCATAAGAAACCATGTATCATGTCATCATCATTTGAGCATGAGTATTAAAAGAACTAAGGAATAAGCAGATACAATGCCAACAATGCAATCATTAGCAGTTAGACAGATGCTCCCCCTGAACCTGTGTTCCTGATCTTTAGCTGTCTTACTGTTATTCTTATCAAAAAAGTATATGATTCTGTCTCCACTGGAACTTGCGTGTATACACAGATTTAGTTCATGGAACCCGCATATGGAAAGTGAAATACAGAAAATTTTCACAGCTTTATCTCCCCCTAAATTTGTACCACTTGTACCTGTCTTTTCTTGTCACATCAAATGCACCGTCAGAAATAAACACAACCAGAATTACCAAACCAACCATGGGAATCATCATGCATTTCTCCCCCTGTGATGATACATCACTGATTTCTATAATGTATCTCACATCACTCCTGCAGTCATTATGAGAAGTAAGCTTTAGAAGCGGATGACTGTAGTAGGATTATTATCCCCTACGTTTTTGACCGGTCCTCCTTCTTTTTCCAGCTTTTCTTGAAGTTTCTTATTGTGTACTGGAAATTATCCAATTTCTCAGATCTATTCATCCTGCATTCTTTTTCTACATGTCCATGTTACAAGCATAACATCTTGCGTGACCAGAAAAGTAAGCATAGGGATCATAATGTGTTTTTCTATTCTTTCTGCTATTGCAATCAGCTGCTTTATGGCCATATTTTCTGCATGAAAAACAATATCCCTTAAAGAAACCTGAGTACCTTTCTGTGTAGAATCTATTTGTTTGTGACTAAAACAATCTACTTCTGCAATTGCCTGCAACATGGCCATAATTATGACATTTAAAGCATTCAACATTATTGATCAAAGGAGCGACTGATTTCTTTTGAGAGTTCGTGATTGTTGGTTGACCTTTTGTTTCTTTCAACACTTCAGGCTTTGCATTGATATCCTTTGAATCTTTAGCACTTCCTTGTGAACTAGATTCTCCTTTAACAGTTTCATGAAAACTAAGACCAAATTTGCAGAGGGAGACCTTTGACTACTAAGAATATTGTCCAGAATCTTAATACTATATTGAAACCTCAAGAGTTTATCTTTTTCTTCTAATTTACCTTTTAAAATGTTTACCTCAACCTCCAATTTTTGGCATTGCTTCTTCATACTTTCTTCTTTCCTTCTTCCTTCTTCTACTTGATCATTCAATTTTAGAATCTCTTCTTTCAACCCATTTTCTTGTTCTTCAAATGTTTGTAGAAGTTCTTCACTCTTCTTATTTGATTTTTCCAGATCTTCTTTCAGAGAGATGATTTCTGCTTTAAGTCCTTCTTCTTCAAATGATTGTAGAAGTTCTTCATTTTTCTTATTTGATGCTTCAAGATCTGCTTTCAGAGAGATGATTTCTGCTTCAAGTCTTCTATTTTGATAGGATTTTTTAACCTACAGTGTTTGATACATTTCTATTTGTCCCTTCATTGTTTCTATCTGTTCATTCATTCTAGAGATCATATCTTTGTAGATAGATTCTTTCTTTTTAAATGGATCTTCATCATTAATCTTAAGATTTTCTTCTAGATCCATAACATTACTTTCAATATCTTCACCATTGCATGCACAAGAAAGTGAATCACAAGAACAACATTCAATACATGTTTCATCTTCTCCATTTTCTGTTGCACATGTTTTCTGAGATATCTCCTTTCTTTGAGTAGCCTTCTTCTTTTTCTTCCTTCCCATTGTGACGGATCTCCTTCAAGCGATCAAGCTTTTGCAGAGGGACCTGCTCAAATACCAATTGTTGGGAAAAATACTGAGAGGGGGAGGTGAATCAGTATTTAGAGCTTACTCAAAACTTTTTACTTTTTCTTTCTCTAAAGCCCATACGCTACTTTTCTGAAAAAAACTAGCGTATACACGTGGATATCCTAAAGAAAACTCCTGTAGTATCAGAGCTCTTAGTATTTAATTGATTCTTTACTTAAATCATTGCATCATTCATTCATCAGATCTTTAGTAAGCAGTAAGCATGTGCAGTAATAACAGAACAAACCATCACACATAAGCAACACACATGAACACCATGATTTAAGGTGGAAACCCAATTCGGGAGAAAACCACCGCTGCCGTCGTCTCAGTCTTCAATATTTATTATAAAGAAAACATCTTACAACCATGTACTGGCGCAGACTCATACCAGCACGCAGGCACCCACCTGCAGAAGGCCACAACCTTCTCTCATTTACCAGCCTCTCCTGGAAGGGAGCTACAGCCCCATGCTATCATTTACCAGCTACCACTGGAAGGGAGCTACAACCCCCTCACTAAAGGCTTCAACCCTCAGCACCACTATGGACCACGTTTCATCAATTTTCATACTAGATCCAACAATTTCTACAAAACACACCTCGCAAGCCTCTTTTCTTCAGATTTTCAGACTGGACCCACTCCACACATTTAAGCTCAACATATATCAAACTGACACTTATAACCCATTCAATTCATTCATTGAATCACTGATCTTTAATCATAATTGACCAACAGCATAATCAGTGTTCAAACAACCCAGATCCAGATTTCTTCATTTTCTTCAGCTAACTTGTGTTTGGTCTTCCACAGATTATCGCAAAGATTCATTACTTCTAGATCTGGGGATCATATTTAGAGGCACATCATAGATTCAGAAATCGTTTTCAATCGTGTAGATTTATCGAGATTTATTCCTTGTCAACCCTTTCACTTCCGCACACCATACTATCATCCTCTTCTCCTTATATAGTTTTCGCCTTTCTCAATACCATGAGTCTAAAATCACTCAACCGCTAATGGTATTCCTCTGTTAGTATTCCCTTTGGTTTATCCCCCGGGGCTCTTTGATTTCTTTTTAATTTATTTTATTCAAACGAGGAAATTCAAATTATCTATATGCGCCAATCCTTTAACCCAAAGTTTAACCCTTCGGATTTTATAAACAATATCCAATGCTTTTCCATATGCAAGTGTCTTGTTGATGTGGTGAGTTCCGCAAGCAGAACAACCATACATCTCAATCGTTTTGTATTAATAATCGTGCCAATCCAATTTGAAACTCCAATCTTTGTCTCCGCCATATAATATTATAAACATTAACATGCCAATGACTCATCAGTAATATATATCCATATAACCTTTCGGGTTCTTCAAATAATATTCAATCTTCGACTTTGGGCCCACATTGCAGTTGACCATTTGTGATGTACGATATTGGTGGATCAAACAAAATGCGATGGTGCGATATGCGATGGCGCAATCAAACAAATGGTGGAACACATGCATGTGCAATATTTCGATCGTGCGATGGCGGGACGATTGCTCATTGCAAACAACGGAACTTGCGATGGCAGATGGCGATGATTATAATATGCGATGTTGCGATGGTGTGATGGTGCGATGATCGCACATCACAAATATCCACATCAACAAGACATTTAAAATTCAAAACTTGCGATCTTGCGATTTGAACTAAAGTGGTGGGGACCACTTGTCCTCTCCTTTTCAGAAACTTGAAGAACTTCCTCTGTTTTATTTAATTTTCGTCATACTTGGTTGTTGAGGGCTTAAACGCCTGAAATGACTGTTTTTAAATAAACCCTACTCCTCCGTAGTCTGGAACTATGATTGTCTTTATTCCACTGTAAAACAACACTCCCCATCACCATAATCAACTCTCCTCTGCAATTTGTGGCTGCGGCCCATGAAAATTAATTCATCCTTATATTTCTCCAATCCTTCTTGAATGCATGTTGCTGTTCACCAAGACTCTGCTACACCTTTATATTTTTTTCTCCCATTCTGTCTCTGCTCATTCTGTTCTTCCTCTGTTCTTCTCTGTTGACCTTTTCCAATTCCTTTGCTATCAATGACAATATTTCCAACAGTCCGAAAAAGTGATAAAAGTATGCTCTTTGTTGAAAAACGATCAATTTTCCTAAAAAAATCCAATTTCTGCACAAAAACTCGAAACATTACACATACCTGTTTAAGATAAATAAAAATGCTTTCAAAAATAACCTTTTTAAAGTGAAAAATTAAAAAATTAAAAATTCATTTATTCAAAAAAACCTATAAAAGGGCTTTTCTAACCTCGTTTTTACCATTTGAGTTCAAAGTGAAAAGTAAGAGCTTTTGGGTAAAAAAGTTCCTGTGAAGATTCTGGAAAATCTGTTTGGAGAAATCGAGAACTATCAGCTCCAAGTAATCTACGACCTCCTTATCTTGCAATTCATCTGTTTACATTTCATTTTTAGGCTTTAGATTTCATTTTTAATAGAAAAATATGTACAAAAAATCGCCCGTGGGGGTCCACAGGTGCAACACGCGGGCCCTGCGGACCACGACTTTTTTCTACATAGAAAAAAGTCGTGGGTCCGCACTTGTCTCATGGCACCTATGCGTTCCTACACACTATGTATTAGGACAAAGTGCAGACCCCACGCAATTAAATTTCAAACTTAAATTTCTTTAATTCTGCCCAAAATTTTTAAAACTAGATTGTTCTAATATATCTTTTTATGCATTGTAGAATATACAAGATGCTAATTTGGAGAGAACGTGAGCATGAATATGTAGATGACGCCGCAATGATTAATTTTCCTAAAATGCAGGCATTAAGAGCATGTGGTTTGTATAAATTCTGGGCCATTTAGAGCATGAGGGCATAGGTAGACCTCCTAACGTGGCTGGTGAACAGGTGGAATGTACAGGACCAGTGTTTCATTATTGGCGGCCACTGGCTCGAAATTGAGCTGGAGGATATCTATTTTTTGACTGGGTTGTCTAAGAGGCGTGAAAAAATTTCTCTGTTTGGAACTAGGCCAGGTGGCCAGTCTGTCACTAGTCTTCGACTAGAGTTCTGTAATGATCAGGTAGACCCCCGGGACAAATGGATTGACATAAAAACTATCATCCATCTGAAGCTTAAACTTATTGCATTTACTGTCACCAAACTATGTGGGAGCACAACGTTGCATGTGGCTACCGGTTCCCAGATGCGTATTGCTGTAGACTATTTTTGAGGCACCATTTTCAACTGGTGCGAAGCTGTGTTAGCCAATGTAAAAGGCCAACTAAGTAGAGAAAAGAACAGAAAGCTAAATAAATTTGGATATGGATCCATTTTAGTCACCTTTTCTCTAGAGAGGATCCCCATTTTAGCTCCGCAGAACATTCTTGTTGATGCTAGACAACCTCAAGAACCTAGGATGGTTCGTTGGATTGCATTGATGGCCCGTCATGTGCTGAGGGTGTCGAGGTTGTTCAATTTCCTTCTACATATTTTCGTTGGCTGGAACGCCAAATTTTTGTCATAGAGGACTTTCCATACGCCAGGATAGATTTCCGTGGTGATCAAGAGATGGCTCTCCCAGCAGGGGAACAGTGGGATGAATCAGGTAAAAATCATTTTCAACAATTTCTAAGTTCTCAATTTTTTTTTTGTATTTTAATAGTCTAAAAAATAATAATAAAAAGTTTGAAATGAAAATGTGGGCCCACGGCGACTAGCCCATCTCCATCCTTATGAGACGAGGCATCTAGCTACCACAACACCAGCCCAGAGGGCCAATCAGCAGATATTCTGTCTGATTTAGAGCATCATCTAGAGCGCCTAACTCTAGAAATTCCAGAGATCGACATAGATGATATCCCGCTCAAATTACAAAGATATGTGATTGGTGTCCCAGGACCTTAGGAGGTTCCTATGTAGGGTGGCCCGGGTAATGGTCTCTTATCGTGATCATAATCATTGATAGGATGATCATGTCATAGACTCATATTTTTGATCTTTTGTATATCATTTTTGCCTATCATAAGGTGTTTTCAACCTATGATTGAAGACGATGTATATTTTTGAAAAAATACTTCTATGCTATGACATATTACTATTACCGGCTATCTGTGTACATGTTATTGAATGTTGTTTAATTTATTTTTTTGATTATTGCAAATGTCGATTTATCATACTAGAAGCAACTGCATCTGCTAATGTATTTAAATGTCTTGGAATATGCTGATATTCAATGTAATCAAATTCACGTTCCAAGAGAAGAACTCTTAAAAATAACCGTAATAACACTGTATTTCTAATGGCATAAACTGTTAAGCTGTAATACAACAAGTTCAGAATCCAACCTAACAATCAAACTTTGAATTCCAAACGATATGGATTCAGATAATAACTCAATCACTGCAATATACTCTACAATGTTATTTGTTGTTTGACCAAGGCTTACCCCATGCATGGATACTAACTCGTTCGAGGGTGAATAGATAACCCAAGCTGCGGAAGAAATGTTCCATGTACTACGACAAGCACCATCAAGAAAACCAATGTAGGTTTGAAGAGATGTCGACATCTGCAATATCAAGAGTAAAACCCATATAAGCAAGAATAGTGATAAAAACACACTCTAAACTAGGCACACTTTTCTAATCTAAGACACACCAGCAGTAAAGAAATCTAATCTAATAAAAAATATCCACACCAAATTTAAGCATAATATCTCTTCAGATAAAGCCCATTTCTGGGTTTATCTAAAGGGACACAGTTGAAATCTATCAGCTCATAGGACCCTTTTTCCAGCTTTCGCTTAACAATGAAAGGACCATGCCACATGGGCACAAATTTTCCAACCCCTAGCTTATCGTTGGCTTGATCGTACACTAAGACTAGGTCTCCTTCTGAAAAATTACAAGGGATAACACTTCTATCATACTAAGCCTTTATTCATTTAACATGAGCCTCGTTTTCTATTGCAGCATTTCGTTGATTCTCATCTAGCTGAGCCAAGTAAAAAAAACGTTTCTCCTCTTCAGACGTAGCTGGGAGTAATTCTATGGTTGATTTCAATGACATAATTTCGCATTCAATAGGCAACACAACTTCCAAACCGTAAACTAGTTGAAAGGGAGTGAAACCAGTTAATGTTTTTACTGAGGTCCAATATGCCCAAAGTGTCGAAAATAACATGGAATGCCAATTCAGCTTATGAATACCAATAATTCGTTTAATCATAGTGACTAAAAATTTATTGATAGCTTCAACTAGACCATTAGCCTGCGGATAATATGGAGTAGAACTATCGTGGTGCAGGCCAAGTTGATCTATTAGTTAAGTCATCACGATATTTCAAAAATGACTTCCATGATGAGTAATAATGGCTTGAGGAACACCGAATCTAGCAATTATATGATTAAACACGAAATTTGCAGCAGTCTTGCCATCTGCCGAAAATGTAGGCATCACCTCGGCCCACCTAGTAAAATAATCTACTGCTAGGATAATATATGCATGCCCCCCGGCCGAGTGAGGGTTACATGTAATAAAATCAATACCCCACTTTGCGAAAGGACTGACAACAATTATAGGGTGAAGAGGAGTAGGTGGCGCATGCATTTTACGATCAAAGACCTGACAATTGTGGCATTTCCGGATTGCATAGATACAATATTTAAATAATGACGGCCAGAAATAACCAGTGTGCAATATCTTTTGGGCTGTGGCATACCCAGACATATGACTGCCACATGCTCCAGAATGGCAGTCATTTAGAACCTTCTCAGCTTCTTCATGAGTAAGACAGCGTCAGAAAATAGAATCCACTCCATGACGATAGAGTGTATCACCAATAATATTGTATTGTTGGGATTAGAAACATATTTTCTGTCACTAAGATCGTGAGATTTCAGGCCGAAAAGATTTGGTTTTGAGATAAACAATAATATCCCCATACCAAGGATCAATTTTACTGATAAGAAACAAGGATTCGTCCACAATGGGCTACTCCGCCACATTTTCAGTATCAGTAGAGGGGAAATCACACATTAGTTCGGCAAAAACCAAAGATTTCTTTGCCTTGGATTTTTCAAATTCCAAGTCAAATTCCTGCAGGATAACTATCCATTTAAAATACTTGCCCCCCAACAATTGTTTGGTCAAGATGTACATCATAGGAATACAGTCAAAAATTACTGTGGTTTTGCGTAATAATATGTATTGTCAAAATATTCAGACAGCTTGAACAGCTTCCAAGGCCAATTTATCCACATGTGTGTATTTGATCTTAGTCGGATGCAGATTTTGACTAAGATAGTAAATCACATGTTCATTGTTGAATTCGTCTTCATGAACTAAAACCATCCCAATGGTGGAATGAGAAGTGGCGAGGTACAAAAAATAGTCCTGGTTGTAATTGGGAGGATGCAGCAATGGTGCATGGGTCGACATGTGTTTGAGTGCATCAAAAGATCGATTAGCGATCTCATCCCAAAAGAATGGAACGTTCTATTTTAACAACATGGTAAAACCCTTTGTTAACTTGGCGTAGTTAGGAATGAACCGACGTAAAAAGTTTTCTTTCCCCTGCAAAATTTGGAGTTGGCGCAAAGTCAAAGGAGGAGGCAGATTAACAATAGCTTCAACCTTCGACGGATCAACGCGAATGCCTTCTTTTGAAACAATAAATCCCATTAAGCGACCCGATTCTACACAAAAAACACATTTGTGTTGATTTAGCTGAATTCGATAATGCCTACATCTCATAAATATTGCTCGTAAATGAGTGAGATGGTTGGCACTACGTGATGAATTAGCAGGTAAATCATCGAGATAAGGCTGCACAATGTGCTTAATGTCATGAAACGCGTAAGACATAGCCCTTTGAAAAGTTGCCCCAACGTTCTTCAACCAAAAGGGAAGTTTGCAATAAGCAAATTTTCCCCACAAACAAATGAAAGTTGTTTTAGGTTGATCAGCAGGTAGTTTTTTTATTAGATTGGAACCAAAAAAACCATCCATAAAGGAAAAAATTTCACTACCGGCACAATCATCGATAATTTGATCGATATAGGGGGTTGGATAATTTTCTTTAGGACAAGCTCGATTAATATCCCTATAATCAGTACATACTCTTATCGTTCCTTTTTTTTTGTTAACAGGAACAATATTCGATACCCAATCAGATAAAGGAATTGGATAAATGAAACCTGCACGAAGTAATTTCTCAACTTCGGCTTTGATAGAAGCAGCTTTTCTTGGATGTATTTGACATAAACATTGACGGACAGGTTTGGCATCTGGGTAAGTTTTGATTTCATGTACGACAATTGACAGATCGATCCCTAGCATTTCTTCATATCACCAGGTAAACACGTCACGAAATTCTTGAAATAGGGCTTTATATGTTTGGATTTCATCTTCCGTACAGAAAGCACCTATATGAATGTTTTCAATTATTCTTGGTTTAACTGAAATGTCAATAGGAATCGTTCAAGAGATATTTTCCAAATTTAAGTCAGAATTAGGATTTTGTAATGGATACTGTGGTTCTTTGACATATTCATCAGTGAAAATAGAAGTGAAATCATTTTCAGAATGATCCAGCTCAGGTAAAAACGAAGATCGATGATGTAGATCTTCCCATGGTTAATCATCAACAGACAAAAGTTCATGAATTTTCTCATCAGTATAAACAAGATCGGGAAATTTCGTTGTGGCTGAGCTAGATATAGAAAATGATTCCTCATGGATCCCATTCATTGGATTAGTTTTGGTTGAAGAAGGTTTGGAAAGTGACTGTATATCCCGATATGCAATTTCAAATGGACTCAAAGGCATCGCGCCATCGAATGAATCTAACTCGAGGTCGGTAGGTACGATCCAAGGATCATCAAACATAATATTATTTGATGAAATCATATGAATGGTTGTGATAGAAGGTGATACATTAGGAGGAGGAAAGGAAAACGTTCCTAGTAAACCATAATCTTTAATGAAACCTACTCCAACATCCTTGTAAGAGATAGTCGTTTTACCGACATACTGGATTGTTTATGTAGAGGCTGGATCGAAAGAAAAATAAGTCAACTGATCTATTGTAACGATCCTTCCTTGATGTGGAAACTTGATAAGCCGAAAGATCGAAGAAACAACAAAATTCATAGCATAAGACCAACTACGACCCAGGAGAAGGTTGTAATCTAGAGGGGCATCAACCACTTCCACATCTATATTTATGGTTTTGCCTTCGACCCCTATGGGTAAATCCTGCAAAATATCAAAAGGATGGAAACCTCGGCCATCAAAAGCCTTTAGAATTGTCAGAGACTGATTGAGTGCAGGAGAACCAAGCGATTTCCAACACTGTATCGACATAATACACGTTGACGCTCCCTCATCAATCACAGTCTAAAAGATTGGTCTGTTTTTTACTAATACTTGAATCTATAAATCCATTTGGTGAGGTAAGTGAGATGTACTATTCTCTAAATCGAAGATTATTAGGTTCAAGTCTTGAATATCAACAGCTCCTATGGCAGAAAAAAGTAATTTACGCTGTGCTGGGCACGATTTCAGCACTTCCAAAGCCGACATTGCTAAAGGGGAAATAGCTAAGTCCACAACAATGTTGTAATTGTGAGCAGCTCTTGCATGTGGATTGAAAGTTGATTTACGAAGAACACCTTTAGTAGGTGGTTTGATTATTAACTCTGGATTGGGTTTCTCGATCTGTAGCGGACCAGAAATAGGAGGAGGTGTAGTTGATGTCTTTGCACTAGGAGATTCTACTTCTTTACCATCAACATGATTCTTACTACCATAATCTTGCGATCGCATCACAATCCTGACATGAGACATCATCAGAATAGGTTCTTCTGAGGCATTCGAGGTAGAACCAATCATCTTACTATCTTGAGTGGGAAAAGGATCCTTCAAGGCAACAGGTTGTTGTGAACCTTTAACAAATTTCGAAACCTCTGCTCGATGCGGGTATTCTTTAGTAAAATGATCTTCATTGCAAATGAAATAGGGATAGCGAGGCTTGCATTTTCTATCATTAGATTCATTTTTATCATTTTTATATTTTGAATTATTTTTGTTTTTATTCCCCCCTTTCTTTTTACCGCCGGATTTAGATTTGGACATAGATGTCTTTATGACATGAATGTCGGCAGAAATTTCAGGGGAAGACTCCTTTCGGGGAATCAGGTAAAGTTATAATAGGAGAAGAATTCTTTGAATATTTCTTCTTGCTTTTAGTATTGACTGTACCAATCATACCATTAGCGGCATGAGACCCTGAAGGAGCTCCAGTTATTTGACCTTGTTTTGGAAGATCGAGGATTTTTTCATGTAAAGTACCTGACTGCGTATAGATGAGGTCAAGGTACTGAGCTTGAGCAATGAATTGCTCCTCAGTAACAACTCTGGCCTTAGCTACATCTTCAGTGATTTGGGTAATAATGATTTAACAAACCATTCTGCCAAAATTTGATCTGGAATGTAAACTTTCACCAAACGCCTTCTACGTCGCCATTCATGAATATGATCAGAAATATATGTGGATGTGGATTGCTTTAGCGAAGTCAATATTTCCGTGCCATTGTCATATTTGACATACAACTGAAAATGAGTTAAGAAGGCAGTTGCTAACTGACTGAAATTATTAAAAGAGCCTCATGGTAACTCGATGTACCATTTTGCGGCAAGATCAATAAGAGTTCTATGAAAAAGACCTAAGCAAATTGAATCATCAATATTTGAATTAGACGCACACCAGAGGTGATAAGTCATAACGTGATTTGATAGATCTTCTCCTGACTTACCCTTGAATTTTGGTATATCACTAGGCAACTTATGCGGCATTGGCGGCCAATATGGATGATAGAAAATTGGATCATTCGTAAGGCATGTCAAATTAGGTAAATCCAAATTTGCAATAAATGGTAACTGATGGTTAGGGTTGCGAAAACCTTGAGTAACCAAAGCAGTTCTAGGAGGAGGATACCCAGGATAACTGGGAATCGGATTTGTATTAGGAAATGTATAACCTCTCGGGAAACCAGGATTAATAGGACCAAACTATGGTTGTTGAGGTTGTTGATAAGTATAGCCACGGTATGGTTGATACTGATAAATTGGGTTTTGTGAAATGGGACCGAATTGATACTATCCCTGGTACGGTTGATACATGAATTTTGGTTGACTTGTGACAATTGTACTTGTACCAGCTTGTCCCGCAGGTATTCGGACCAAAGTTTGAACTATAGGTCTTGATTAGGGTACAGAGACTTGAGGGATTTGCATGGATGAAGGGATAGTAGAAACCGGGGTTACAGATACTTCAGAGACATTTTTTATAGGTTGAACAGATGTTGCAGTAGTTGCAGCAGTTTGAGGCAGAGTCTGAGGTGTACTAGGCCCAGACTGCTAAACAGAACCAGGTGCAAGGGTTTGAATAGTAGGCTGGACAGGTTGCTGGGTTGGACCAGAAACCAAAGGCTATCCATGTTTAGAAGACAACTGGACATTAGGTTGCATATTCTGTTGAATTTGGGATGGATCCCACACCATGTTTATTCTGGGGTATTGTCTCGTAGAAGGTTGAACATAAGGACCATAGCCTGGTTGAACATAGGGTTGATAAGTAAGTTGTCAATTTCTAGTTCCTTGTAAAAATGATTGACTAGAAGGTGGTTGGAAACCTTGAGTTGGGTACTGACCTTGAGGTTGATAACCCTGAGGCATGTACTGAATCTGGGGTTGATAAGGACCTTGAGGAACATACTGAGTTTGGGGTTGACCTTGGGGTATGTACTGTCCTGAAGGTTGATAACCTTGTGGTATGTACTGACCTTGAGGTTGTTCTCCAAAATAATATTGTGCCACAGTTTGTCCTGGGAAAAATTTATTCTGAGGTTGCCCCCCAGGTGGTAACTGACTTCCTGAAGGTTGCCCCCCAGGCGGTAATTGACTACCTTGAGGTTTCCCCTCAGGTGGTAACTGACTTCCTTGAAATTGTTCCCTAGGCGGTAACTGACTGCCTTGAGGTTGAGGATTCAGAATATTACTAGAAATCATAAAGATTTTCTCTGCGTTTGACATTTTAGTTTTAATTCCATTAAGACCAAATGATAATACTTGTTCAATCGGTCAAGGAGCTACTCCTAAGAAAGTACTAGAAAGAGCCTGATACCCCACAGGAACAGAAGGACCACCATGTAAAAATTCTTCCTGTGTCTGGGAAAATATAGATGAATCTCCTGCCATAATGGATGAGGGATAGTAACCTCTAGGCATAGGATGAAATGGAATTCGAGGTGGAGAAAAAGCAAGACCGGAGTTTTCTAAAAATTTTGTCAAAGATAGATACGAAGCGTCACTCCGAATAGGGCTATAGAAAATGGATTCATGCTCCCTAAGATTTAAAGACTGAGGGCTTTCAAGAAGAGATATCTCTTCCTCTAGACTAGCAAGTTCTTCAATAGAAATGAGGCCAGATGGAAGATCTTTAGTAATAATATTTCCTACCCTAGGTGAACCAGGATCGCTAGAAGTTGGTGTAATAAATCCTGAGGATGTTTCCAAAACAGAATGTTTAGTGTCAGGTTCAGAAATTTCAAGTTCGTCGGCTAGTTCACTGGAAGGAGAAATACTACCAGTAACTTTGGAAACTGGAATCGGTTCTTGAATGTGTTCTGTTGTGGGTATTTGATGATCAGGATGAACAACTATAGATGAACTTCCAATTTCTGTTGATCTAATTCTACCGCTACTAGATGATACTAGAGCACGTGGCCCTTCAAGTTGATTTGGTGTATATTCAAGGGGCTTCCCCTGAAGTCTCCGGGATTGTCTTGATAATTTTTCCACAATTAAACATTAACCAATCACATGCAAACAAAGAAAATTTCATTAAAAAAACCTAAAGTCTCTAAAGAAACAAGCAGTTGAATCACACACCTAAAAATCTAAGAGTTCAAACCACACAAAAATAGTAACTTCTTGTACTGAAAACACTAGTTGGTGATGAAATCCAACTTAGTAGAAATTTAATACAGAAAGGGTTGTTGGAACAGTTACCCCGACAACCTGCTTAATGAAACAGACTGGCACAAGTTTCTTCACAAAACCATCTCGTGTGAAGAGAACCCCCCAGAGAGTCTAAGTGAGTCTAGTTGACATCTGCTCCAGGTACAGTGAGATCTTTCATTCACTGTCACCTTAGGAAATAATCTTAAGCTTATGGACACTAAGGTTACCAACAGTAACAAATACAATGGGGGGAATAGTCTACGATCCGATTCCACGCGCAAGGGAAGAGTAACAAAGCTCAATCCCCTTGAAGGCTCCTTGACATGGTTAATTCGAGGTTTACCGACAAGTGACCCTAGGCTCCTCGATAATGGTTAATCCAAGGTTTACCATTTGTAATGCGTGCAAATCTTCTATCTTTCCAAATGAAACAGAATTGATTGTCTCAAAGGTTCGGATATGATCTCGCAATTAACACCTTTAAGAGAAGCTTCCCAGTTTGTACCAATTACAATTGGATTTATTTCCTACCACAATATTTATCTACTTGTTTTTTTTTACTATCTTGGAGATTTGATTACTCCCTACTCCAAGATAATATCCTAAGCTATATTGGTGGTAAGATCCCTAGAAATAAAAATATTACTAGATGAATTTTAATTAAGCGTTTCTTTTATGGGTTGTTCTTTAAGTCAATAGGTATGGAAATGAAACTTCGATGGTGTGAAGACTCGACTTCCAAAAACACTAAAAATGCACCTAAAAATGATAATCAATTCGTTTTCTTTCAATGAAATTCTAGCTAAAGAAAGAGTTCGAGAATGCAATTCTTTTCAAGAGACAATTCTTTCTTTGAACATAAAGAATAACTGGAAGAAAATATTTTTATCTTTTCAAAAAGAACTCAAAACGAGACAAATTATCAATGCTCACACTAAAACCCTTTCACTTTCAAGACTTGAAACTACAAAAACAACTTTCCTTCAAAAGAGATCTACAAATTTTAAAAAGCACCCAAAACTACAAAAACTAATTTTGAGATCTACAAACTTTAAAAATATAATTGAATAAAAGCTTTAAATTTTTTTGAAGAATGTTTTACTTAGTTGCTCAGTAAACTAAGGATTTATTTGTCCAGAATAATAAACAAATCAAAAAACATCCAGGTATGTTTCCTTTATAAAAATGAAATTCAAAACTTATAACAAAGTTTTTTCGAAGATTTGCAAAAAAACAACTAGATCTATTTCTCAAGAAAGGATGGATTTCACAACCAGGTCAGACTCATCAAGAAGACAAAAATACCAATGTGATTTGAATTATTTCAAACTTCCAATCTTTGAGTCACTACAGAGACCAAGTGAAAAGAAGTCCAAATATGAAAAACTTCTAGAAAATCATCAAAAACACAAATACTGTTGAACTCACTCACAAAAGGCTTTTTACAGAAACAATACCAATATGGGAAGATACTAAAAAATCTAAATCAAATTAAAGATAAACTGGAAAAAGAAATCTAGAGTTTTTCCAAAATTTTAATAGGGTCCGCAGGCTCCCAGAAGTAACAGGTGCGGTCCTGCACTGGTTACTTAAGGAAAGTGTGAAACTTCCCGCACTATGCAAAAGAACAAAGTGCAGTCCCCAGAAAAGTTCAAGAAAAACATAAAATATTTCAAAATTTTCAAAAATAAAGAAAACCTAAGCTACCCAGGCAGATATCCATCAATCAAAAAGCAGAAAAATATTTTCCTGAAATCAAAATAAAGGAAAACCAAAAACAACAAGAAGTTTCCCCAGTGGAGTCACCAATTTGTTGAGGGGATAAATCAATCTGCAGGCAAGATCGATCTCCCTAGTACCAAAAAGTAATCTGGCAAAAAATAGCCAAATAAACCTATCTTTCTCTAGACATATGCGATTTAGAAAAGAATACTATAAAGGTGTTAAGAACTTACCGTAAATCTAATGCTTGTTCTATGTAGTTGTCCTTCGGTCACTTGAAGGAGTTATCTTTAAAGACCTGCAGTCACAAAAAAGTAAACATTAAAAAGCACCTGTATAGTAAATATTATAAATCATTCCTGTCATGGTGATCAAGGAATCCATGAAATAAATAGTTAATTACTAGCTTATTGAGAAAAATTAATTCATTTGTATTAACTTTGAATAAAGAAAACCTTACAACCTTAGCCTCGATGTTGAATAGGCCTTCCCAGGGTCTGAAGCAGGAATCTCCTCTACTATGACAAGCCTTGCACTCTTCCAACTGAGACAGATAGATGTATGTGATCTCTCCTCACAAAAATCTCAGTTAAATGAGTCTGAATCCCAACAACACTTAACCTCAAATAATTCTAAAGCTTTAACTCCCCTTGAGGCTACCCAATTCCTCTTTATATAGTGCAAAAGAGGAGGTTCCAGTTCCAACTATGAAGGGATAGAATCCTCCTTCAAAGGGATACGATCCTCACATCAAGGGGTTAGATCCTTAAGGTAAGGGATACATGAACCTCAAAAGAGTGGTTCTGCCACTGCAAGATTCTTTCTAGAGGCTTCTAGAATTTACTGAAAGTGATATTTTTGAGTTTACTTGCGCCTTTTTAGTCCTTTACAGGGTCCACACCTATAACATAGAGAAAGTGTGTGCAGGTACGCAGGAGTCATGAAAATTAGGTGCGGGACCATAGGCAAGATGAAGAGAAAGTGTGATACCAGAGTTAAGGAGATTTTTAAGAACTTTTCTCTTATTTTCAAGGCTTGACATGAAGAAATGATATGTTAGACTTGAAAAGGAGGAAGTATGAGTGATAATGAGCTCATACATATAGCAGAATGTCAGAATGACAATTTTCAGTGCAACACACTGAGAGCAGTTATTGGAAACAACGATGCAAATTTGGGCTGAGGAAGCCCTGCAGCTCTCGCAAAATCTTGATGGTACCCTCAAATGCCTTCGATAAACATAGTGAAGCATCAATTTGGAAGTTGATGGGTTGGGAAAAAAAATTGGTCAATGAAGCACAGAGAGTTGTCACACAGAGTCTCGAATTCATCTTCCTAATCTGGAGCACTGTCAAAGCATTGAAGGTGAAGATGAAGGTAATCACCTTGCAGTGAATCAAGACAAGTCACAAGATTGTGTTAGGGGCCTGTTGGAGCGGGTTACCCTTGGGGTGCATTTTTAGGTTAGTTTTGTCTAATTTTTTTTATACGCAATATGTGAAAGTAGTCAAAGGGGTTTTGGGGAAGGTCAAAGTCCCTTAATAATTGTAATGGGTTTAAAGGAGAAAATCATGAGTCTCAAACCATGGTATGTGCATGTCTGTAATAATATAAGTATACAAGGATTGAGTCAAGGATATAGTATATCAGATGTATGGTTGTTGTTTAATGTTTTGATATAAGTTTGGGTTTGTCTAGGTAGAAAGGCTCCCGCTCGCTATGTGTGCAAAGACCTAAGTCCTGGCTATGTACGGACTCTATTGGTTATGTACAAACTCTGCTGACTATGTGCACAGAAGGATTGAATGTAATGAGTTGCATATTTCTTAATAAAGAAGACATTTTTAGCGAACCTGGACTCTTATGCGATTTTTTGTATTGATTATCTGTTATTTGATCTAAGATCTAAATTTGTTATGTGTTTCATATTTACTTTTGTGATTGGTTAATTTAATCTATGCGCGAATTGGTCGATGATAATGTGTATATTTGAATGATGTATACTTAATTAATGTGAGCAAATTATATTGAAGCATTCTCTCATAATTTGTAGAAGGGTTTGATATGTTGAATCTGCCTGCGGGCATATGTTATATTGTTTGCACTAAGTATGATTAGGGAAACTACATCAAAACCTTGCTCAGGGTGCGGAAACTTGATTCCAACACCCCCCCATAATGCTTCAGGTGAGAATTTGATCTGCACAAGCAGGTCACTGCCAAAAGGGCTAGTAGTTGGAGGGTTTTGTTGGTTGTGCGATAACTCCGAACAGGGGTCAGGACCCCTCAAGCCAACAATGCTTACTGGATTTATTTATTAATCTAACTAGTCATGACTCTTATGGGTCCCCTTGGGATTATTACGTTAATAAATGGGTTATGGTTGGATCCTCACAATAAAAGTAAATTAAAATGAATGTAATTAAAATATGATTATAATAAACATATAAGGGTCTATATAATAAAAATTTATTGTTATATGCTTATATATGATGAGCATGTATTAAGTAGAGTCTAGCATGTGTCAAGAGGGATCAAATATCTTCACATGAAATCCTATTTTAGAATAGAAAATTTGAAAAATAAAATGCATCCTTGTCATCTCTTGATATATCTCATTGAATCTGTAGTGATTTACTCAATGTATATATAATGCGTTATTTTTCATTGTTTAATAGTATTTTTTAATGTTATAGAGAGTACACAACTTAAACTTGTAATTCCCAAAAAACTTTGCTAGATTTAAGGAAAATTGACAAAAGAAATATACTTGAAAAAGAACTAAAATATAAAATAGTAATACTCCTTCAAACATTATAACCTTGAAAACCTATTTTTTTCAATTGCTTTATATGATATATAGATTATTTTTTAAAACAATATATAGTATATAGATAACTAACATTAAAATATTTTGCATAATATGTTCATTTCCACATACATTTTATCTATAGACTATCATTGTCCACATCAAAATGTTTTCCCTTTGTTATTAATATAGTTTAAGTGTAACTCAATATTATTTAATCATCCATATTAAAATATTTTATTAATGATCCATACTGAATTTTTTTACTATGGTGAATATTTTTAGATATCATATTTTAATCTTATATTATTAATTGAGTGGATTATGCATCTCAGTCTTATTAGGAATATTTTTAGATATCATATTTTAATATTATATTAATAATTGAGTGGATTATGCATCCCCATCTTATTAGGAATCACCTGATATATTAATTTTATTTTGTAACTTTAAAAAAAATTCAACATTGAATATTTTATCATATATAACATTAAAAAAATTCAATTGAACATTTTTTTCTATATGTTCAAAGAAATTAATAGTATTTTCATGTTGGCATAGATTAGTGAAGATATATCTTTAAATAGTTTATTTAAATCACATGTGAAAATATTTTTGAAAAGTATAAAGTTCAAACATATTACTCACATTTTATTTTATCTTATAATTACTCAATATCTTCTTAAACTTGATATTAAATTATATTACATCAATATTTTATATATGACTAACAATGAGTGAAATGTATTTATCACATTGGGCTTTAATATCAACAATAAATCAAATGAAATTAGTAAGGTTGGGATTATTGATGTTGATGTTTTTAAATAAACCTAACTAAACATGGATATTCATTTTTAGTTTTTTTATTTATTATGGCTTACATTGCTTCTTTGTTCACGGAATATTTTATATCTATTTTAAGAGGGACACAAGGAAACTGCACATTGAGCATGAATGTAATCGCACATCACCCTCATACTAAGGTGTATACTTTATAACATTGTCTTTGAACCCATAGGCTCATTCTACATCCCAGTATGAGGGGATGTGGAAGTTTGTTCATCCATATGCTCCCTTTAAAATAAAAATAAAATTTAAATTATATTCTAAATAGAAAAATAATGCCTTCTATAATAAAAAAAAATGAATAGAATTTAAAAAATATATGAGCTACAATTTTCAAAAATATTTCAACAAGAGTTTTAGATATATCATTACAAAAGATTGTGCTTAAAACATTTATTATTTAGCATTCAAAAATACAATTTAAGTAATGAAAAATAACACATTCTATCTTGCACTCTAAAGTAGCTTGCACATGAATAAATTTGATCCCTCTCACCTCATGTTACATATGTACTTAAAATGGATCTATGTTGGTTTTATTATAGCTGAAATTTCTTGTTTATTTAGAGAATATTTTTATTTCATTTTCCTTGTTTATTTAGAGCATATTTTTATTTAATTTTCCAATCAACACGTCAACACATCAACTCTATGTTGAACATGAATGGAATCATGTATCACCTTCATACTAAGTTGTAGAATGTTCCATTGGATGCAATCACACATAATTCTCACACCTACTTATACAATGTGCATCTAGGTGAAATTTTTTTATAATAGTAATAATAATAATTTAAAACAAAGTTATAATTTATTTAACTTTAAAAAAAAAATCATGACAATGTGAAAGGTATCATCATGTATGTCTTGATGTCTTATGAGCTATTTAATTGGTACGATTATACTACTTACTAGTGTGTTCATATAAACCAGCCTAGATCCATCTTAACTCTAGATCTATCAATCGCCGAGAGTGATCAAATCACTAGAGGTGAAAACCTCTTTTTTGAGTGCAAAACTTTAGGAAAGGTTTGCACCTTGAGAGATTTGATCCCTCTCAACACTTGATAGATCCAGAGTTAATATGGATCTAGGCTGGTTTCAGTCATGTGCTGCCAAGGAAAATCTATTGAAGATATGATTAATTTTATCAATAGTATGTAAATATATCAAATATTAATATAATCATTTTAAATATGCTAAATATTTCTGAGATTAACTTGGTCATTTTAATTTTAAATTTTCTTAGTTACCTCAGTTTGTTGAGATGAAAAATATTGTTAATAAATTTAATGATGAAAATGATGAAATAAATTTTTTGAATGTAAAGTGACAATAGTAATGTTGAACGATAGAAAATGTGAATAATAAGGATGTACTCATGTTACAAATAGATTAATCTTAAACTATTCTCTTATACTATTCTTATTGTTACCGTTGTTAGTTTTGTCATCTTTTCATATTGATTATATGAAAAAGAAAATTTAAATCGTAAATCATTTAAAACTTTAGCTTGAGCTGTTGTTGTAGTAAACATGATACCTTGTTTCTCTTTCTCTATAATATTAATAGGTTAAATTAATATAACACAGAAATCAATGTGCATTGTCAATAAAATTTTGTGGTTACACTAAAATCAATGAATATTGTTAATCCAATCACTTCAAAATTAATGTACCATCATATATCCAATTACATCAAATCAGAAATCAACGTCTACATTGAAATCAATGCATTTAAAGCAAGCAATCAAATAAGATTAGAAAATAACTTCTACACTGAAATAAATGCATTTAGTGCAAATAATCAAATAGGATTAGAAATAATCTACATTGAAATCAATGCATATAGTGAAAGAAATCAAATCTAATTATAAATCAACATCTACATTGAAATCAACACTTCCAGTGCAAGCAATCAAATAGTCTTAGAAATCACCACCTACGCTGAAATCAATGCATCTAGTGCAAGTAATCAAATATCATTAGAAATATATATCTACACTAAAATCGATGAATCTAGTGCAAATAATCAAATAGGATTATAAATCACCATCTCCACTTAGATCAATTCATCTAGTGCAAGAAATATTCTTCCCTCTATCTACCCTCCATCCATATCTATATCCCCTTCCATCTCTTTTTTTTTTCTCTCTATCTCACCCCTCTAAACAAACATGCTATTGCACTCCATATCTATCAATATTTTTGTCACCCCCTCCCTCTCCCCCTCTCCCTCTTCTTCCCTCTCTTCACCTTCCATCTATATCTCTATCTTCCCCTTCTCTGCCTCACTAATATCTCTCTTTCCTCCTCCTGTCCTCTCTCCCTCTCTCTCAATCTTCCTTATCACTCTCTCTCTCCACATTTCTCTCTCTATGTCTTTCTTCTTACCTTTCTCTCTCTCCCCCTCCAATTCCATCTCTCTTTCCCTCCCTCTCTTTACTCTCTCACATCATCTCTCTCTCTCTCTCCCTCTCTCTCTCTCTCTCTCTCTCTCTCTCTCTCTCTCTCACTCACTCTCTCTTCACCCACCAAATATTTACTATATCCCTCCCTCTCTTCTTATCTCTCATTCTCCCCCCCTTATCTCTATCTCTTCTTCTTTGTCTTTTTATCTCACCCCCAAACATACACGCTCTCTCTCTCTCTGTCTCTCCCTTGTCACTCCTTCTCTCTCTCTCCACTTCTCACTTTCTATATTTCTTATTTCCTACCTCTCTCCCCCTCGAAATCCATATCTCTATTGATCCCTCTCTCCCCCTCCAAATCCATCTCTCTATCGATCCCTCTCTCCTCCTCTCTCTTGTCCTTCCTATCTCTCCCTTTCTCTCATGCCTCCCTCTCTCTCCCCTGATCTCTCTCTCTCTCTCTCTCTTCCCTCCAATAATCTCTCTTCCCCCATCATTCTCCTCCTCCTCTCTCAAGTCCTCTCTCTCATACCACCCCTCTCTTCCTTTCTCTCCTACCTCCCTCTCTCTTCCCCATATCTCTCTCTCTCTATCTCTCTGCCACTCTCTCCCTCCATCTACATTACTATATCCCTCCCTCTCTCCTTCTCTCCCCCCTTCTTTCCATACATCCTACTTTGTCTCTTTATCTCACCCTTAAACATACACACTCTCTCTCCGTCTCTCCCTTGCCACTCCCTCTCTCTCTCTCCAATTACATCTCTCTATATAT